>JABASD010001115.1:0-47627 GCA_019776165.1 Pogonognathellus flavescens | reverse complement strand
TAGGTAAAATAATATTTAATAGCAGAATCAAGATAAATAGGCAAATTCATATTAAATAGGTAAAAGAAATATTTTTAAGAGGCATAAGCAATTTAAAGTAGGGCCCGAAAAATACAAGCCGTAATTAATATGGTTGTATTTGCATTTGCCCTTTTTGATTTCATGTAAATGAAACTACAATTTAATTGTGCTGACAACGATGGTAGGTCTGCGCATTTATTATCTTGATAATTATTATTCTCAAGCTTAGTATAAGTATAAAAATTTCCGTCCTTAACTAATGAGAATGACTCTGAATAATATTTAACTGAGCAAGAAATCTGCTCTATAATCAGTAAATGAATAACAAACTCGTAAACTGGAATAACATTTCTTTACAAGCCGAAGGCATAAATCTATACATAGGTAAACATAAAAAGGATCTCATTGAATCGATATTTTTAATAAATGTAAGTGCTCAATTTGATCCTAAATAAATAAACATACGGTGGTCAATCAAAGAGACCTACTATTTATAAATTACCATGCTTCAGACATTTTTCAGCTTTTAGAGTTAATTTAACTGGTTGGTCACCTTGATACAAATACAAATATCCCCATATAGAATAGAGAATTACAGTGCACAGAAAATAACAGAAAAATCCTCACGGGACGACCCATCAAAACCATTACACGTATAAAGGTAGAAAATGATGATGATGATGATGGAAAGACGAGATGAGATACGAAGTATGATGAGTCAGTCCATCGTCCGTTCCGTCAAATCAGCTCAACACAGCACTCCTCTTTTCTCACATCGCACCCTCCAGTCATTTTTGGCCTTTACACACATTTAATTGCACCACCAGAAAGTCCAGTCTATTTTCAACAGATAAGAAACTAAAACATCGCGAAAGTCCATGTGTCGGATCAGTTCATAATAATATAATGATACACTGCGCTTTATTGTGTACTATACTTAACAATTCTCCGTATATGCACATCTATGTGGAAAAAGTTATATAGTAATAATTTTAATGCGATAAGCAATGGGACGGAATGAGCCAGAGCTTCTCTAACATTATATGATGATCCGACCTGACAATAAACGCCGCAAGGGTGGCCAAAACTAAATTGACTGTATACTTACTAATTGTAAGTTGACTAGGAAACAAAAACAAGAATAATATGAACCGTAATGACCAAGATGAAGATGAATGGGGAATAAAATACATAAAATAATGATAGATACAGATGAATGTTATGTTAGGTTGTTCAAACAGTTGGTCGGATTAAGGTTAGCTGCATATCATGAGCAACACAACTGCAACTGCTATATGATCATCATAATAATAAATAAATATTCCCCTCACACTAAACTATACACTCTTTTTATTAGAAGCTACTTGGCCTTATTATAATATTTTTATCCTGTGTGTTATATAACTACAAGGTATTTATATAATAAAGTACATCGTAATAATATTATTATAGCTGCAGTTACATGCATTGAATTGACTAATGTAATGTCTGTGGGTGTTACAGTTGATACTTAGCTACAAGTGTAGAACATCTCGTATATAGTGGTAATACTACGTCCACATGTATTGTCGTAGTCAGTTAGAGGAAATTAAAAATTATGATTATGTTTTAACGATTACCGCAAAAGAATATATCGACATTATTGAGATGAGCTGACACTGGCAATGAGTTAATGGGAGTCCAGGTGCGCTGTGCTGCTTAATCTTTGTTTCTTGTTTCCCCTGTGGCTCAGTAAACTGCGATAACTTGAGCTATAAATACTAATTACTCAAATCTCGAGTCAAAATCGATTTTCTAGTTATGTCGTTTTATGTTTTCATAGCCAACCATAAGGGTTCAACCTTCACTGTACTTCCCTGCTTCATTTTGCAGCTGCAAACAAAGACAACATGGGCCGACGCTCTTTTACAACGATTTTATACGCATTCATAGTCAATATAGGTACCTCAAACTTTAAACTCAAACTTCAATGTGTACTTTGCCATCTAAAAAACATTTTTCTTTCCTGCTGTACCTAATAAGTGTTTTATACGAGTATATAAACAATATTTTTCTTTTTGTTTGTTTACAAGTATGAATAATAAGCAGTAATAGTGTTTTCATGCTTTAATGTAGCTCTACAGATACAATTACAAGTCACTAACAAGTAAAAGAGGATTTTTGTCGTATGTATCAGTCTCATCTTCTATGTGAGACAGCAGGAGTCATGATACGCGTAAATAATGTGAGGATTGACGAGTAGATACCTAAGTACATGTATGCAGTGTAAAATGTGTTTCTGTTTTCAGTGTCATGGCTCATGTTCATGATTTCTTGACATAATGGCAACCACAGTAGTATATACAAAGAGAGTCTGAAAAACATTTAATTTGTCTATACAACTCACAGTAACACCGTCTCATCGTCCTCGTCGTGCGTAAAGAAAAATTCTTTTGGTTTTTTCGCTCTTGTGCTTGTACGACTAGGTACGGATTGTTACAAAATTAAAGATGTTGTTCCATTGCATCGCTTCATGTTGATTTAATCGTTTGAGATCTATTGGAAGTTGTTAAATCTCAAAAAATTATTCAATGAGACGATAGAGAAGTTTCTAATTATAATTGTCGACTTGTACAAATGCAGTACGTGTAGAAGTACGGAAAAGTCAATGAGATGTTTAGGTAATGACTTTAAGTTGTATGGCGAGTTACATATTTGTCTTGTTAGGTTATATAGAGATGTGCACGTTGCCTTATTATGTATCTTCTGTTTTGAAACAATAAAAAGTAATGCCAAAAAAGACATTTTAGCAGATTCGTTATCTGCAAAAACCATCTGGAATTAAAAGTCAGTTTATCTTGAATCATCTTGTAGTACAACCCTAGTCAAGTTATCTCACAACATTTTCAAACAAAGAGAAGAACCAGGCATAGCGAGAAAACAGCAGGAAATCCAGTTTTACAAAAGAATCGAGTATGAATACATTTCAAAAGGCAGAACAAGGCAAAACACCTCTTTGCATCATTAATGTTTATATCCATTCCGTTTATATGCATATTCCCATCCTCTAAGCACTCAACATGCAAATAATTTGATGGTTGAGCATCTCATATTATTCTCTTTTTTATTCGCAATGCAATGAGTGGTGGAATGAAAACCTACTTATATTATAAATAAATTACCCATGCAAAATATGCACAGTAACTGAATCCCATCAAAACAAAGGAAACAGAACAAAACAATAGTTTTACTACTCCTAATGTCAAAAACAACATAATCCATATTAAAACCTGTACTGTATCACAGTCCTTATAAACAAATCTCTCTAGTTGCAGCTAAGAACTTTAAAAGACTCCTACTTCTAATTTGAAACGATATTTCTAATTTTTAAAGTATGGTTTTAATTTTTAAAACATATTGCTAATTTTAAAGACCATTTATAATTTTTTAAATATATTTCTAATTTTTAAAAGATATTTCTCAATTTTAAATTCTAATTCTAATTTTGAAAGGATATTACCATTTTTTATTCGAAATGTATGTAAAAGTTTTAATTTGCAGATATGAATTGCTGCTAGTATTTTTATCAAAATATATAACCACATCATTTAAAAAATAACCATCATAATATTTTGCTACTTAAAAGGAAATGTGTTTGATAAGGATAAAACTTGAGAAATTGCTAGGAATACCTAATAAATAAAAATTTAGTGATAAAAGAAAGAAATGAGTAAAGAGTCGAATGCATCATTTCTGCAGGTAGAGTCTGACTGTTTTGAAGATGTGTTAATGTATGCCCCCAACTGAGTGACCACACGGGAAAATTTTTCCACGATCCAGTTAATCCTTCAACGACTCTCCATAAATGTCAACACAAATGATACGAGAAGACGAAAAACGTCATTTTCCAAAAAGTTGCTCAGTTGCTGAGCTTGGCACTCACAATCAGTTAATTGGGTTCATTGTAAGTTGACATTGTTTTGAGGTGAGTGTGTGTATGACATATCTGTCCAATACACAGCAACACAACATCTACCTACACATTTCCTACAATAATATATGTATTTGTAGAATAAGGTAAATTATGCAAATATTTAATCACATCTTCTTGTCAGTCGCTGCATTTACTATCTTATACACCCTTATACAGTAGAATCTTTCATTTCATCCCTCGCTCACTCTCTCTCTCATTCTTTAATGATATTCACAAATGATGTTATAGTTATTGCCTTGACAAAACTTGAAATTCTGTCTGTTTTTGCTCAATGCATTCTGATTGCATGCTCTAATGACAGTTCACAAATGTACATACATTCACTCTAAACATGAATAATTACATGTATCTATGTCGACATAATATTATTACATTAAAAGGCTTACATATTATACTACTTGCTTATACTTATGCCTATAAACCTTTTTAGATCAGTTTTATTTTCTTTGAAAAAATACGTAACATAAACTTTAAGTGCGTCCATTACACATAAATACAAGTGCGTGTTCATTGAGGCTGACTACTACTAAAAGTAAAACAAGAAGTTTTGCGAATGTTCCTGTAAGAAAAAACGAAGATTTTGTTTAATACGACAGAATCATGAATTCTGGGAAGCTCCTATGTAATATTAATGTTACATGAGCAGAGATAATGCGTTTAGATAAGAGACAGAAAACGGATTGCTACAAAAATATTATTATTGAGCAGCCATGGGCGAATGTATAAGTAATTGCCGTAGAAGCTTACTTACTTAGCTACCACGCAAGTAAGTAAATAGTTATGTATAATATTTTAATAAACGTTGTTTGTAATTTTGTTATGTATTATGTGAGTAGACTGAAGGCAATTGTAGTGTACGGTGTGTGTAGTTGGTCAAGATAGAAGCCAAAGTCTATAAGGTTGATGCATCGGTCTCTTTGTACTTTTGCGTCAACTGTGATCTGCACACATTGTAATTTACTACAAACAAGGCGGCTGGTTTGGTGAGACCACTTTGTTTTCAATATTTATCATTTTTGACTTGTAAGAAGTCGGATCTAAAATATTTATTGAAGTTTTGCATGTTGTTAGTTAGTTTTGCACGGATAGTTACAAATTATTATTATCTAATAACAACAGATTGAAGAGCACGCAGCCAAGAAGTACATGTAGGTATGTCTTTAACGCTACTCGATTATTCTTTCTTATACATTGACATGCTGAATGCTGCCGGAATCGAATTCTTCTCATGTTATGCCCATTTTACAAGCAGATAATTGTTTGTCTATACGCAAAACGTTATGCTACAAACAAACCCCTCGATTTAACATTAACACCATAAATTACATTTTACATTGTCATAACATAACTTACGCTTTGATTCTTCTGAAATAATTTCTGAAATAATTGTAATTCATATGCACAGACAGACAAATGCTTTTTGATATTGCAATTCCAATCGATTATCGTAAATTTATGATCTCAATGCTCTAATATCCAAGAAAGGAAAGAAAGTGCAAAAATGTTTTGTCATCATGAAAATATAATTACACCAGTTAGTAAGAATGCTTTATTGGTGCAGTCTTATTACAACTTTTCTTTTAAGGTGATAAATTATAATACGTAATAATTCGCATAAAATCTGTAGCAGCACCATTCCCCTTTTAAAATCTACTTCAATTCTATGTACATAAAATAAAACTCATTTCCTAAATAAAAAATGCTACGACTGATTTCTTAACCTACAAATGTTCACTCGTTAAAAATTTTAACGTTTTTACACAAAAAATCAGTTCCACTTAACTATTTTATTTCAAGCGGAAGTGTCTCACTTTTATTGATAAAAACATAAACTTACATATAAACAAATAATCTAACAAATTAACATTACGCAAATTTCTAACTATCCTACTAATCTCTTACATACAGGATTTATTCATACAAAATCTATTTTGTCAATCAAAAGCAAATTTCATTTCCACAAAAGAGCTTATAAAATTCTACAAATCGTTACCTTAATCATATTTTCATGATTAAGGTAACGAAATGATTATTAGCAAGAAAAGGGTTTAGGATTAAAATCGAGGTGATGAGACAGAGACACAATTGTAAAGACCAGTTCCAGTTCCTCATAGCAATCGCAATCTCATTAAGAACGTCTCACTCTTTATTTCCGTCTCCCAACTCATCCTCTAATATTTAACTCTAGTCTCTTCAAATCCATAGCTGTTATAAATTCCCAATTGTTAAACCGCACAGGTGAGTTGATCTCACCCCTTTAGATCTCTCTCTACAAGCAAAAGAAAACCCCAACACATGAAATCACCTGAAGATTTTATTACTCACTCTCTCCTCACACACCAAAGAGTTAAAATCCACCAGGTAATGAGAAAATGCATTGTCTCCTCTCGAACCAAGGTCTGAATCTGTTGAGATGCAAAATCTCACCTGCAGATCGAGTTTGTGCTCCTTTAGCTACTCAAAGTGTAGTTCAACCAAATATTCTACACACAATCCTCACCTTCCCTATAAACATCTCAAGCAAGCATCTTCTACACACACAACATCCCTACCACAACCACTCACATAGAAATAACAATCCTTTAGATATCATTCACACACACACACAAAGGTATTCTTCTCAACACAGGTGGGATATAGCATTTTAAGGGGAAGGGGGAAACAATGCCAATATACACAGACAAGAATGAATAATAATATCGTTCTGAACCAACTTGCTCATGCCATGTGAGTATTCTGTAGTAGTCCTTTGCCTTGGCCATCATCATGAGCACATTAGCAATACATTACTACGTATTCTGAGTGTTCCTCCGTGCCATGTTATCATGTCATGTGTGTTATCACCTTATTACGAGTACGATGCTGTATTTCTTGGCTTATAATATACCTACTGTCTGACTCTGACCATATAGCGTCTCATATTACCTAGTAGCCTTTTCCATGCATGTATGTACTTAATATTTATGTGTATGATGTATATAGGTACGAAAGCTTAGTTCTTGTACGTACAGATAAATAGTGGAAGAATGATCGAGTCTGTAGGGTAAAGGTGATGCAATGTAATAATAATATGTGTATTGGTGGAGTGGACGTATCTCTTGTGTAGATTGTAGACTTCTCTAGAGAATGCTGTGCTAATGTTACTTTTGGAAGAGGTGATGCGCTGCTGCTGCTGCTACTACTGTAACAAGAGCACAAAGTTGAGAGACACTACCACCACTACTACTACTAGAAAGAATGAGAATGGCAATAAAGCCAAAGTGAATACGGCATGGCTCGATATCATGGACATGAAGAAGTGTATACAGCAGAAAGGAGCGTGGTGGTGGTGGTGGTTGTGTGTTGGACTGCAGAGGAATAAGTGTAATATGATGGCATGGAATGGTATGGTTTTGTTGTTGGGTCTGGTTGGTATGTAATGTGTGTTTGTCTGGTGGGGTGAATTTGGACGGACAACGACGACGACGAGATTATATTATTATTGTGCATTACATTACATTACATTTGGAAGGTGATTCGAGAGTGTAGGACGAGATGCTAAGAGATCCGTCGGCCGACGAGAGTGGACTAGCACCAAAGGATGGCAATGATGCTATGGAGGAAGATAATTTAGTCTAGTTAGTTGCCTCGGACGGATGGAGACACGACTCACGATCCGCCACTCTTGACTCTACTATTACTACTATTACTATTACTACTACTACTACCACTACTGCTACTACTGCCCAGCTCAACTATTACTTACAAAAATCATATTCATTCATTCTTCGCTTTACTTAACTTACTCTCACAGTGATTCTTCTTGTGGTCCAGAGGAGTCAAGCCCAATCTTAAAGTGAATTCCAATATTTATTCTTCTTCTTCTTCTACTACTACTACTAGCTTTGTCTTCTGTTTAGTTTCTTGTCAAATTTTTAATTCGTTTAATATTATAAGTTCTCAACGTCTCAGTTTTAATTCAACCACTCTGTTTCTAAGTACACATTTTGTAGTGTGGATCACGCAGTTTTCCGTGATCAGTGTGAAATATTGTTATTCGTGGTGGTTAAATAGTTGCTGGAACTACGAGGAAATTATTACGAGTGATATTATGTGAGTGGACAGTGGAAGAGTTTTCACATGAGACTGAAATGACATGAAGTGTTTGTACTTATTGGAATGAAACAGTAGAGTACGTACGTGGAAATACATTGCACTTGCAATTAAATATTGTAATACCGGAGTGAAAGTGAAAAACGTGGAGATTTTCCCACGTTACCCTCTTTTGCGTTATATTCTCGTGGTTTGAAGTTACCTACGCTGCGAGGACGACGATATACTCTGTATAATACTCAAGTACTAACACTGTCATCCAAGTCATCACCAACAGAATTTTGCAAACACGTTTTGTTAGCAAAGGAATTAGTAATCTATTCATAACTTTGTTCTTACAGTCGGTGCTTCGGAGTAAACTGTACAAAACAGGAAATACTTAGGGATGCTGTAGGTTGAAACAAGGGTTGGTTTACTTTGTAAAGCAAAGAGAAAATCGCACCTATAAAGTAAAAACCTCCGCATGTCAAAGAGGAAGTAGAAATGATACTGAGTACCTACATTTTAAGAAAATCAGTGATATACAAAAACATTTGTGCTTAATGTTACGATTAGTTGTCGTCAAGTATACATAATAATTGTGTTCTGACTGGTCATAAACGTTAAATGACATTTTAAGAAATCTAAACGCCCTTTGTGTGTGGGCCCAGTGCAATTCTGTATAGTTACAGCGTAAAGTGGGGAAAAAAGAGACGATTTATTTCTGAGTGGTGTGCACACGCAGAGCAGAACCACAGCCGCTCCGTTCCGTCAAAACTCACCCTCTTGTGTGTGTGTGTGTGTCTCATGCACCCAAATACTGTTGATGTCTAACACACAAACGGAATAATGCAAATGATAAAAAAAATGATTCCAAAATAAAAAAGCAACAAAAAACCAAATCTGTTTTCTTACACATTAAGCATTGTCAGTAAAATGACGTGAATATCCTACAAGATTGTTTCCTCTGTAAGGAATAATTCGTCGTTTCTAAGTTGTTTCTGATCAATTTTTGAAGAAAATCTTGAAAATTCTATTTCCCATCAAAAATGTTACAAATGGTAGCCGAAAGCCTTTGTTTTCAATTTCTGTGTTTATAAGTAATCGTTCTGTGTTACATTGCGTTGCATTGTCATAAGATTATAGTAGGAGTA
Source organism: Pogonognathellus flavescens (assembly GCA_019776165.1). Classification (NCBI taxonomy): domain Eukaryota; kingdom Metazoa; phylum Arthropoda; class Collembola; order Entomobryomorpha; family Tomoceridae; genus Pogonognathellus; species Pogonognathellus flavescens. Next base: position 38,408 of record JABASD010001115.1, on the reverse strand, counting down.
ATAGTAAAAGTGCCAATAACAATACAAAAGTATAAAGCAAAAGTGTCTCAACAAATTTTAGCACACGTTTATAAACAGCCGACATCACTGGCTTCTATTTCTGTGCAGCTACATTGACAATAGTAACTGTAGCAATATGACTACCGAAATTTCTTACTTCCAAGATGTAAGTATCATTAAAAATATTTTATGTACCTAAATCTTAGATTTTTTATGTTATAAATGTAAGAATGTATATGTAAGGTTTATGTAAGTGTATAGGGAGTGGGTATGGGTTTAAAGAATTCTCTTTAAAATCAGTTTAGCATCCTCGTTAATTTATGTGCAGGTAATTATGAAGTCTCTGCATCCTCAGTAAGCAATATATTCCCATTAGGAATGTTTGTTGGCAATTTGTTTGTATTTTAAAGAACATGGCGTAATTTGTAATGTAAATTGCCTAAGCAGACGTAACGCGCGGAAAGAGTATGATACGATGATAGCATTTTTTTGTAAATTAGTATTAGAGAAGCGTGTTGGTATTTACTATATTTATTCACTAGAATTCTTACACAACCTCAGAAAAAGTGACGATATGAAATTGAAATCGAAAATAGGACTATAGTTTATATTACATATCGTCTGATAAAGAACTACATGAAAATTATGTGTGTACAGATATATGTATATTCGTCATTGTTACTATTTACATGTATCTATATGTGTGATCGGATATTATGCATACATATAGAATATAATTATAGTAATATGAACTCAGCTGCTACAACGCAAAAATAATTGCGTTTCTTAAAGGTTGCGTTTAAATAATGAAATCACAAAGAACAAAAACACGAATCCGCCTCAAAGTTACTTTACTTGTGATGCACATCCTTTGAGAATAATTACTCTGCAAAATTCTTTGCGATTCGCATCAATAAGTTTAAGATGAGTTTGTTATAAAATGCTTTAAAGAAATCCGCTGCATTATCTAACCATCTATATTCCTTTCTACCCCTCATTTTGCACGAAGTAGGTACAAAATAACCAAAAGTACCTACATATTTATCTACATATCGCCTAGTAAGTGCAGATATAAAATTCCCACAGCAATAATATTATAGGTGTCCATATATTATACCTACATGTTAATATTTCTCATCCGTGCACAATCGCAAGCCTCGGTCATCTATTACACTTTTTTAACTGCTAAAAGTAGTAGATTAGATAATTGTATACAATTAGCTACCAAAGGATTTTTGCACCAAATTAGTAAAATCTACAAGAAAAGAATTTTTGCCTATTGATTGAATATAAATTATGCATGACAATATTTAATTACCATAATTCTACGTTGGGTGCTCTAAAAGTAAACCCTTCTCTATTTCAAAAGATGATTTCATGATTTATTGTGATGTGAAAATAAATTATTGATCCAGTCCATGACATTTTATATATGGTAATTACAACGTTGCATGGCTATTTTGTACGAACTCAAAGAAAATATTGGAAACCACACGTATATTATTAAGCCTTTAGGTGCAAGTCGAAGGAATCGCAGATACCTACCTAAAAGTACACTACAACTCTGTACCTACTCCATACCTATCGCACTACTACAGACATTATACGTAGCTAGTTAGTGGTAAAGAAAAAAATATTTCTTCCTTCTGCGGTACTTGATTTATTTCACCTGAAGGACTTTTCTACTCATCCATGACTTTACTTCACTCTAAATACTTGGAGAGTTGTGTGTTCCAGTATCTTGAGTCTCCCCATAAGCCAGAAACCACCTTCAGAACTATTGCCACTCTTACTATCTGTACTGCTGCAAAGATCTGGTCCACATTCTACGGAATAACAACCGTGCACTTCGTCTAACAAAGATATTATGTACAAACGCTTGCAATCCTTACTTCTACTAAATCTAAGTACATTATATCAATACACAAACAATATAATACACGTTACACACATACCTATACAGATAGATAGCGTATTATTATATAAGTCTTCGAGTGCAACGTGGTACACACTCCAGAGTGAGTTTAGCAGTAGAAGTTGTAGTAGTAGAGTAATGCAGTACAAAGCAAATGGTCCATGCAAAAAAAATCTGAACACAATTGCAACTGCAGCTCAAGTACTTACTTGTCATTCGTACCTATTTATCTGCATATGCATATATCTATACAGTAATACAGATATTACAGGCGTGTCTATTATCCATTGCTACAGATACACACCTGCATAATATTATAATAATGATAATATTGAAGAAATGATGTACAAATACGCAGATAAGTACACACATACTGGTTGAGGCTAGTCCAGAGTCCAGAGACTGTTAATGTATACAAAGGAAACACGCTGTATCTTTCTTGCATATATTTAGAGTGCAGTATAATATTATACTATTACTTTACCCCAGAACTGGTCGGTTGAGTTGTAAGATGTTTTCTGTCTTCGGATCAGTGTTGCTTAGCAGATTTCTGTAATAGAGATTCTGTCTTAACTATATTTATAAAGTGAAATGTTCGTTGAAAGCGTCTTCTATTACCCTGTTCTCTGAGTGAGATGAACTATATATCCAGTTATTAGTCTAGTGCAATTCAGGTTTACTACGTTTACACTCCAAATTCATGCAGATTGCCCTGATCCAGTTTAAAAAAGCCGTTTTATCATTTTTCATTACTTCGCGGCGTATTATAGCAATATTAGGCAAGTGTTTTGCATGCAAGTGATGTGTGTATCCGAGGATTAGCTAACGGCAATGAAACTTTCATATGCCAGTAAATACAATTAATTAGATCATTATATCGTAGCATTTATTAAGTATTTGAGCTGTTGGGTTGGTCCACACTAATTTTAGACCCTTAGAGCATTAGTTTACACGATGCCCGGAGCTAGGAGCAGTATAATACACTTTTCCACAGCTATAGGTTAGCACTCTCTTTCCAAATGCATTTCAATTACCTACACAAGGTAATTATTCAATCAAACAATTACGATTCGCAAACATTTCTTCCAAATACAATGAACCACAACGTTAAATTGAGTTTGATTGAAACATTCGTTCCAGCTTTTCGATGACATGCTGAAGAATAGTTGGAAATATTTGTTACACACGGCATTCAAATCATGTGCTTTTCATATTAGTTGTTTTCGTGAAAAGTTTTCATTGTTGCTAATCTGTTGTTGGAGGAATGTGAAGGTAAAGGTGGCACAGTAGTATATTTGTATTGTTGCTGGCAAAGTACCTCTACTGAGGAATAATTATAAATACGCTCATAGTAAAGAAATCTTATAAGAAATCATTTTCTTGCAAAAGGAAACTCTCCTGCTACCTCTTCTCTTCTCCATGCTACACTTTTGTGAATTCTTTTTGTGCTGGGAGTAAATACTGAGATAATGTCGAAGTAAATAGGATATATTTTGCTAGAGAGGTACATGAAGTGTTTAATGAAAATAGGTAAGCCTCTATTTAAGCTAAATTGGTTCACGGCTGACATGCACTGCACGGGCATTGCATCAAATTATAAAAAAGTGTATCGTTTCAGTCTGGATACGCATGATTGGCAGTTGGCCGATCCTCAAGTTTTTTTTCTCATACGAAAGAAAAGTTTGATTTAATTTGATCTGGGTTTCGATAGGTTGAGTCATTTGCTCATTCGTTAAGCCGCATTCTTATGCTGCATTTATTGATCTTGCATCTAATACTGGCTAATGAAATGTTCATCGAAGAATAAGACACACGTTCAACTTGATTAATAGCATGCAGTGTAATCAATCCTTGAGACGCTGCGTATATTTACCCACTAAAGCCAATCAGAACAAAAATTATGCCAGTATATCATCCTTAAATTTCAGCATTACTCTCAACTAATGAACTTAGCACTACAATTTGTGGTTTTCAGTGAAATAATAATATTACGGTTGTGTGAATAAAAGTAGAAAAACTCAGACGATACAACCAAGATAGTACGTAGGTACACGAAATTAATTATATAACAAAGAAAATATAATAACCATAATAAAGGCTAGTAAAACATTCCTTGTTTCAAACAAAGAATTTTATATCGATTTTTCCTCAAAATAATATGCTAACAGATTTTTTGTTCTATTTAGGAAATTACATTTCTTGTGCCGTTATACATAATCAAGAATACACAATATAAAAAAGTGTCCTAAGCATATAGTAAACTGTTTTGAAAATTTGCAAACCTAATTTTGCTCTTTTAGAAAATGATGCTGGTGTTTATTTGCTTTCACAGTTGTGTGTTAACTACGTGTGAAGAATATAAAACGATTTAAGAAATCTTGGATTTCTTTGTAGTAGTATTGCTGTTGGCTGTGGAAATTATTCAGATCATGCGATCAAATGAATAATCCGGTGTTGGTTTGAAATCAAATTATACAAGAGATATAATGTATTGCAATAATTACAAATAAATCATAAATCAGAAAACCTACTAGCTTTCAAGTAGAATGATTCCTAGTGGTAATCTTAAAGCTATCAGTATCACCAATGCAAACTCGCCCAGTCAAAAGATGACAACGCTCTAAGTAAATTATACGAAATTATACGAAAAATGAAATGAATCATTTTGTTAACTTCGAGTGGGTATTACTCCTAACTGTTCTGACAATTGTGCGCACTATCAAACGTTTTGTTTTCTACTGGGATATTACATGACATGTATGTGCAGAAAATCTTGCATGAGCCAATAGCAGCAAGGGCAAAGCGCAGCAGCAGGAGAAACAGTAACATTAGGTGTCAGTGAGTCTATTAATTACAAAGAATTACCAGTGAAATATAATCTACGAGTTGTCTCTCACGCCTTTTAATAATAATCTAGTTAGTGTATGGCATGAAACTTCCAATTCTTTCTTCATCACGGTAATCGTACGGCACCTACGTATTTTACGTTTAAAAGTAGGTTCCTTCAATATGCAACGGAATCTTGTTGTATTTAAATTCAGTGAGTTGTACATCTCAACATATTAGCAAGAGTGATGATGCAGACAACAAAAATTCGTGCAGCATTAAATTAAACTAAACTCTTATCTCTAATATAATCTCCATACAAACAAGTCGACGATAAATTACACTGAATTGTGCAAAAATCCTTTAGTTGTAGATATGTATAATTATGGAAAGGTTTTGAAACCGTTTGATTACATTTCCAACGTGTAGCCTTAACATTATTATGTTATTTCATGTAAATACTACAAGTTCTGTAAAAGCAGGTAATTTCTTTCCCTCATTGCAATTGCCTTGCTTGTAGGATGGAAGGGTAAGGGATCTATATAGTGGAAAGAGGACTCAGGGTACAGGTCGTTGTACAGAATTAAAACGCAACATTTTCAGAATAAATAGAAAAATTAGAATCATTAAGTGTTATTCACACTTTTTCTAGATTTATAATTAAAAACAAATTTTTATAATTGACTCGGTTGATATATTGACTTGAGATTTTAAGTCTGGTAAATATATCATTTTTAATTAAAGATACCTGTAGTAAAACAATAAAAATTACATGCCATTGTACAGAGAAACTGTAGATACTTTTTTGATTTAAAAAATATTCAGCGAGACGGAGAAGATTTTATAGTGTTGAACAATTATTATAGCGCCAATGTAAAACTAATTACACTTCATCCAACCTGTTCTTGATACTTTATCTATATTTTCCCCTTTGTTTCATCGCAGTGTGACAATTTTATATATTGAAACAAATTAGTTGAACATTTAATTCTGATTTTTTCCAAGCGAATGCAACCCTGGAGTAAATAAGTAGCATTTGTACTTACTTCTATATATAGTCAACAACATTATATCGTCCAAACATAGTGTTATTATTACCAGCGTGAAATCAACAACTAATTGCTCCTATTAATCTTTTTCTGCCAATAGTAATGGTAATCTCAACTGCATAAGCTCAACTAAACTAGAACACGTAAAATGTTTTCAGCAATAATAATTATTTGTTGCGTCCAAAACATGAAATTAGACTCTGCGCTATGAAATACCACGAGTGTCATTTTTCACTTATAGTCGACTATATTGTTGTTTCCCATAGAGATTATTCCACCCGGAATGATTTGCCAAAGCTAAAATACTCCTCAGAAAAAAAATTGTTGAATTGAACAGAAGAAAAAGGAGTAATGGTGTTGGAAGCGCAATTTGGACCCTTTTATTAAATACGAGCGCCCATGTTATTTTAAGTGGTAATAAAGTCCACTGCAGTATTTCTCAAGTACAACTGCTCACCCATTATTATAAAAGTAAAATCTTTTAGATCTTCGCGAGAAGAATATATTATAGTATAGGTATGCCAAGTAAGAAATCTAATAATAATGTGCATAAGATAATAATAATAACAAACGGCCAAATAAAAAGCGCATGTTTTCGCTGCGGAGAGTTGCAAAGTTATTAAGGTGTAGGTGAAAAGAAGATAAACATTTTTTTATTTTTGCTCTCAGGTGGCATTTGTCTGTAATCTGCTCAGGTATAGAATTTCTTAATAGCAGGTACTCTTCATGCAATGTACCTTTATTTTATAGTGGCTTAATGCTTACTATTTAGTACAAGGAGTCTCTTATTACTGTTATTAGCAGTCTCACACATTTTTCATCCAAGAAGGCTGAAAGGAAGCAAATGAAGCTTGTATTTTGTATTATTAGATCTTTCAACTAATATCTTGTGTGTTGCGTCTCACACAAACACCAAGACTACACTAATAGTCAAATTACACCTATTTATGAATAATATAATAATCTACATCCAACACCACAACACACGAGTCCCGCAACGTTTATAATAATAACAACAAGTCTGGGTGAGCATTGAGCTACATGCATTTTCTTTTACCGACTCTACACATTATACTGCTCTGAGTTCCTTTAAAGCTTAGGAAAGGATTAGAATGAAAGGGTTTAATGAAGGAATACAATTCTGTGTAATAAACTACTTTGAATGCATTTAGCAAAAGAATCCGAGAGTGCAGAGCCATAGTGCACAAGATGCTACTTACTCGGTATATCTCCCAACTACACACAACATATTTTATGCACATAATTATTAACCATCTTAGATGGTTGTAGAAGAATATTCCGTCTGTATGTTTGTCCGTCCGTCTGTCTTCGAGATAGCTCAAGTTTCTCAAATCAGTCAGTCAAGCTCAAGTCAGTTTGAGTAAATTCATTCAAATAAATCCCATGTGAGGTTAAATTTGAAGATATGGTCAGTCGGTCAACTGCGTCATGAACTTTGGCACTTTAACTACATGAAACTGATGTATTAGTGCAGAGAATTTACAATCCAATGCAAAATTAATTAGGAAAATTGCCGAAGTTTTATTTGTAATATCAACGTGATGAATGATGCGATGGTACACTATCATGCAACAGTTGAATTCGAAAAGTACAAAAACATTGTGAAAATTAAATATTTCTAAACTTTGTAGCCGGAGCGTTCTTTAGTTTCCATGTTTTAAATATTAGAAAACTACGAGGGTTGTTTACACCCGGTTTTTACTGGTTTATTACAATTCACAATGCTACATTATATGCCATATAGGATAATGGGATTATTATTATGGTATTATCTGTACGGTCTGAAATACACTTTAATGGTAATTTGACTCACAGTAAGCAAGCCGCCGACGTGTGTGTCCCTCCCTAATTTCTATGTGGCTTAATTCTTAGCTCCCTACTTCCATTTACACTTTACTCAGCTTTTTGGCTTTATAGACCTGTCATGTCAGCCAGGTAAAATTATAACCACAGTTAATATTATTAGGAAAGCTGTTAAAGCAGTTAGCAGATAATAGTATCCGTTAGCCTTATTTGCTTTCCTTGCACTAGGCATATCTACACTCATAGGCAATCATATGCAATCCTTTTTCTCCATGTCCTTTTACAAGTGTTTTTTGTCAGTATAATATTAATCTGGAACTACTTACACGTAGTAATATTATATTGTCGTAATGTGGCGTATTATATTACCGTTTTTTGTTTTTACTTCAATGCCGTCTTATATTCTTGCATGAACAATGCCAGTACCTGTGCACTGCAGATACGTTCTCCGATGTACACGTTCATAATATATAATATTGAGATTAGAGACAAGTGGGTGTTATTTGATCTCATTGATACAAATTTTGCATTCACCAATACACAAAGACAGATACGTAAGCAAAATCATGGAAACATGATACGGCCAAAATAATGCATTTTGAATGCATGAAAAAATAATTAAAAAAATGTTGGGGCATTGTGAGATTTTTCTAACTAACCAACAACTCTTTCCCGTAGGACGGGTTCTTTTGTTGTAAGAAATATTTGTACACGTAAAATAATTCAATATTGGCTTGTTCAGCTTGAGATTGTGCTGTACAGAGTTTAAGCAAGTAAAGTTAAGGTAGAGGGTAAACTTTATGGGCGAAGAATTGTTTATACTTATGGCTTCTGGTGCGAGCCGTTGTTGAAGCTAACAATAAGACTCTCACTCCCAGCAACAGTTTACTGTAGGTACCTATTGTAATTATCTACTGCTAGATTACCAGTTTGTGCTTCTCTGCTGATGGATCGGTTAATAAATACAGGTGAGAAGCTGAAAGAATGAGTATTTTGAGTAGCTACTATTTGAAACGGACAGGCAGACGAACGAACGGCATGCATAATTGAGGTGAACATTAAAACGTGAGTAAATTAGCTGCAAAGTTGTCGTTCTCATCTTATACATCAGGTCTTCGTGTAATAATTTTGATGTTAACACTTACCTAACCACCACACCACGCCAAAGAGCTACATCTTTAAAGCGGCTTTGCTTTTCCTCTTTTCGGCTAACGATAAACCACTTTGTGTATTCTGTGTACTGCTACATTTATTACTTTTTATTCTTTTTACATTTAACAGCATATTTGTACCTTTTTTTCTACTTTGCGAATTTTAAACCAACATTGTAATTTAGTTATACAGCAAGAATTGCCAGTAGCTGTATAACAGTAGTACAATTGCTTTCCATAATCTCTCTCACCCTCAAAGCTTAGATTCTACAGACAGATGATATAATAATATTAACAAGTTGGCAAAAAATTAATTTATACTACCAATTTCCTTACAGCAACAACTTATCGCAAATAAACTCACTCAGTGTAGAAACTCGACATTATTTTAGAAGGTAATTTACTGTAGTGCAGACATAATTCACTACGTAATCCAAGAACGGAGAGAAAATAGCGCTAATTTATTAATCAAGCGTACCATTATGTACTTATAGGCATAGAAAGAAGAACATTACATAAATTCCATGTTAGGAAAAAGTGTGAGAGGAATGTAGCAAGAAACATTTTTGTCTCTTCGTGATTTCCTACTTAGAAATTATATTTGGTTATTAGAGTGTGCTAAATCGTTATAATTTATTTGTACGAATATTATTGCATCATGGAATTATTTTCTTGGTGTTTCAGATGTGGCAGGATCTTGAGAGTGTGCTATTGGGAGAGGCATCATCGGACACTTCAGGGGGGATTTTAAGTGATCCTTCGAGTCCAACAGGATCCTCTTCTTCTTCAACATCCTCAACTGCAACAGGACATCGATGCTCCGAATCTCCTTTGCTTCTCGTCGGAGTTTCTTCTAGTGGAGGACAGACACAAGGTCAGTCATTATCGTCTCCCTCTTCGTCTCTGTCATCCCCTCCTGAAAGTCTTTCTATGATTTTTCATCAAATTCACAATCATCAGCAAAATCATAGCAATTCGTTAGCACAGCATCTGAACAATCATCACTCTCATCCTCATCACCACCCCCACCACCCTCATCACCACCATTCTCATCACAACAGTCATCCGCACCCGCAACAACATCCGCAATCCGTTGCTGTTCTCAGTCCAGAAAACTGTTTTTCTCAACATAGTCCGTCTGTGACGATTGTATCGAACGGCGGAGGACCGGGCGACCGAGGAGTCTCTTCAAATGACACTGTTGTTAATTTCACTGCAACCGAAGACTATATAGACCTTGATTTGTTGATAACCCGAGCTGCGGAGGATTTGCCATTTTTCCATAACAATAACAACACAGGAACAACGACGTGTGGGAGCACGACGGGTCATAATGGAGGTGGCCATAATATTTGTAGTCAGTCTCACAACCACAGTCACAACCACAGCCACCACCAAACAACAAACAACCACAACAATAATAATACACATAGTAACAGTAACAGCAACAATCTCAGTCATCTTCAGCAGCAAGGAGAAATCGTCGAGAGGAAATCTCCGCTAACGATAGACAGCCAAAGTCCTGGAACTCCTGAAACAATCTTGTCCACTTCTCCTCTGCCCATGTCGCCAATCTCATTACCTTTGACGTCTTGTACAAATTCTTCATCATCCGCCGGAGTTTCCAACGACAATGCAAATCAGCAACTTTTTGATGCCATTATGACTGTGATCCACAATCCTTCTAGCGCCACGACGACTGCTACAACGGGAAATAGCTATGTAATTAACGGACAAATATCTCCGCCGGCCAGTCCTGAAAACGGAGGTGGCCCGCTTCTCAAAATGAATTCAAATTCAATCAAGAGGGAAATGAAAGTTGGGGTGGGTGGTGGTGGAGGAATGTCGGGAACAAGAGGGGTCAACAACAACAACAACAACAATAACAACAATATTTCATCTGTGCCTTCATCCGGCATGAGAATCTCTGCGAATCCAACGACGACGTCAAGTGGATGTGGAAATGTAAATATTTTAGGGGATGTTAAAACGGAGAGTGGGAGTAATAATAATTCCTCTTCGATTAGTAGTCACATCTTGCCTAGTATTTCAACGTTAGGCATTCAGAATCGTAGTAAAAATGGGTTTAGTGTACAATCTCTTCCGATTCAAGTGAAAGTGATGACTCCGCCGTCGTCACCGAATCTCGTCGAGCTCCTCTCCTCCGCTAGCAGTCTTGGGCAGAGCGGAAGTCAAAATATCAATCCTGTCAGCATTTCAAATCAAAGTCAGCATCCTGCTCTAGTCCCACCTCCAACTTCCACGAGGGGTCTTCATAATTCTAATAATACTAGTAACACAAGCACTCATGATGCCAAAGGCGTCAAGAGACAACGTCGAGGCTGGGGAAGAAAAAAAGTTACGACGCACACATGTTCTCATCCCGGTTGCACCAAAACCTACACCAAATCCTCACACTTGAAGGCTCATCTCAGAACTCACACGGGGGAGAAACCCTACCAGTGCAACTGGAAAGGCTGCGGCTGGAAATTCGCCAGATCAGATGAATTAACGCGACACTATCGCAAACACACGGGAGATCGCCCGTTTCATTGTCGACTTTGTGATCGAGCCTTTTCTCGCTCCGATCATTTATCTCTTCACATGAAACGACATGTCAGTGTCTGAATATTACTTTACAAAATAAATCTTACTTTCTTTTCCCTTAGTAAAAACTAAACTACTACGTTCGGACGTAATGTAATTATACAATATCTCTATTGAATTAGTAAATAGTACATCAATATTCCCAGCAAAGTAAGGAATCAGTATACCTATACATCTATAACCTATAATACTAATGTCAACATACTCAAAATAATCCAAGCAAACAAAAAATAAACGTAAGGAAAAATTATTCATACATACACATTAACAGTATCGTAGCTTACACTTTTTATTCGACTTAAAAAATACAATCTAATTAAATGTAACATTATCAAAAGGAAAAAACTTCTACTTACTATATTACACTATGCCTTGCATTTTCAACATCCGTTCTATAGTAATCTGTTTTCCGTTTGAATTATTGCGTCTCTGTGTCCATACCGTCAATGAATAAGTGAAAAGTTGACCTTAAAAGTAAAAAACATCTTTTGCACACGTGACATAAAATTAATAAAATTATTATACATCACCGCTATATAATTACAACACGCTGGAGGAATACAAAAATACATGAATATCTCGAATCGATTCTAATAGTAAAATTGTGCACGTAATTTGTGTTTTATAAAGACCAGAGAGTACTATAGGAGTACATTGTAACACCAAAAGATCTTTTATGCGTTATTGAATGACCCTTCACAAAGTATATAGTACTTGTTCATCACATTATAATTTCACATTTATGTTCACGAGTTCACATAGTGCAATAAAATTGAAATAGTTTGCTTTTGAAGCTATATACTCACACATTTACATATTATTACTTCTTGGAAAATATTGAAAGACTCCAGGCAGGACTCCCAATTACAATTCTATTATATTGAACAATGTATATGACTTGGCTACTTGTAGTAATTCAAGATGTATTCATCGTGATTTACAATGTGTGTGTGCAAAAGTTCAAGTGGAAATGCATCTCAATTTGTTGTTGTTGCGAATAACATGATTTGTTTGACTAGCTCTGCGTAATAATAAAACAAATAATAACAGTAAAAGAAAATGCAACGTACTTACGTAGATTATACTAAACTACTATATAATAAAATAGTATAGTAAATAATAACCAAATGACTCTCACGGTATAATAAGGTAACCTACATTTAACGTAGACAAGTACTTACTTATTAGCAGTACTTATTTGTATCGATAGCTGAAAAATACGAAATGTAATGCGAGTTGAGATATAACAGGAGAGTCTAGCAAGAAAAGAGCACGTGGAGTACGAGAGAGAATCTACTACAAAACTAAAAAGAGGAATGTAAATGATCTTAGACTCAATTGAAATACCTTGTCGTGTGTCCATTATTATTTTGCTATTTGTGTCTAGTTTTTTTTGTGAGGTCGTGTGGAACCTTATCTCTTGTTTTCTGTCTGTCACCTTTATAATATTTACTATTGTAATGAATAGTAGTATAGGTAGTGTAATATTATTCTACCAAAATGCTACTACCATTATTACATGCAATGTGTTTATCTATATATTATTATGTTGCTATGATATATATACAATAATATATAATAATAATATGTGTGTAGATTGAACTGACAGGTTAAGTATAATATTATATGTAACTGTGTGCAAATAATAATATTATTACTATATCTGTGTACCTACATGTATACCTACTGTAAGTACTTAACATGAATCCATTGATATACGAGGACGATAGAAAATAATAAAATAATATGATAATTATTATTAAGGAATAGGATTGCAATGCAACTGTTGTGCAGTGTTGAATGAGCAGAAGTAGTTTAACAGTAGAAACATTTATTATGTAGATTAAAATGGAAAGAAACTGCAACACACTCAAGTGAACACACTAGTTATAGAACTATGGTATTTATTTACTGTAGAATTGATGGAATAAGAAGTTATCCTCTTGTGTACCATTATTTACATATACTTTTATTCATTATTATTACTATTATCATTATTATTCACCATTTTGTAACATTAGATATTATATTATATTAAATTACATATATTATATATTATATTATATATTTTTCTTTTGATGCTCTTATAATATCTTGTGTTGACACTTGGTATTAGCAATTAAATACTTTATATAAACTCTACATTATTTTAAGTACATATACTTCAAGTATACATGCATAAAATAAATACATACATACATACCTAAGTGTGATTGTCTTCATTGCCGTGTAGAGTATCTATACCTATAAGTATATACTACTACTGCCTACTATATTATATTATATTACCTACCTACTTACAAAAATCGTAGAAACCTTGAATAATAAAAGTATAAAAATGCTATAATACAAAAACAGTATAGAGATAACAAGTAATATCATTGCGTGGAATACATACCTAATCAATTAGTATAATCCGATTTTTAGAACAACTTTACTAATAAGAAGTTACAGGTAAATTCACGCTGGATAAATCATCACTTTATCATCATAACATTCTTTGTAGACGTAGAGCTATCTCAAAGCGAACAACGGCAAATAAATAATTGAAGTGAAAATGGAATGCGTCTTTGTATTGATACATTGGAAATATTTCTAAATTACGACCGAATAAAATCCTAAACAGTACTTGAATGAAAATCTTGTTCTTATAGCGATGTGTTTGTCTTCTAATGTATTTATTTCTTTTCATGTCTTCATTAACATCTTATTTCTCATTTTTACTAACACGTACATACTTTAAGTATAAGTATAACAGTAGTATAAGTCTACGCGTCAGCATAAAATTAATTATTACATTTTAATTCAATTTAGTAATTTACATTCATGAATTAGTCGGCGTCTCGGGTCGAGCTGTCTGTACATTATAAAAATAAATTGTTTCTCTCTACAATCATTACTACCACCACAACTAATGCCAGCCAATACATTAGTGCCTACTACCTACACACATAAAATAACTTATCCCAAATAAATACCAATACAAATAATCATACGCGTTAAACTTACAGCGTTTTACAGCATGTGGCGAGACTGATAGAGGAAATCATAATATTTTCATTAAGACTGCAGCAGCCTCGTACGGTGTGTGTTGATTGTAGAAGCTCATTTAGGTAATAATCATTCAGACCTCGCTTCAGCATTGTAAATTGTGAAATGGCTATTGGGTGTTAAAGTATTATAGGAACAAACATTACAATTCTAACTAACTAACAAGTTCTGAGGAAAACGATTCATCCTCATTGTGAGCTATTTGATTTCAGTGCACATACAAGAGAGCAGGTCCAGTACGCATTTTTCTTGTTTTCTTTGCTCACACTAGTATTACTATTAGTAACATCTCTTACACACAGAATCAGAGTAGACATGTACAAAGTGCACTCTCGTACGTACATGTATATGCAAATACAACTCAGACAGCACAACATGAGACTTACGCTTTTATCTACTACGTCATCTACGAATATTATAGCAAAATGAAATGCAGGTAATTACACATTGTCCATACGACCATCAGTTTTAACAGCATCCCTTGCTACATGTCAATATTAAATAAATATTTTGTCTGATTATAAAATATTATATATAAAATCCTATACATAATATTATAATACATCATCTATAATACATATGGACGAACAGAGTTAACAGAATTCGGCACACAGGCAGTTTTTCAACGCTTAAGAATTCTGTATGTTTTACTTTCCTAAATACCTTAGCTAAATCTTTCCTAACAATAATTGATAAGAAATTATGGTGTTTTTATTTTTTCCTTTGTATTCTTATTACATGGATAGAGCGATAGTTGAATAGCCCTTGTGATTGGCTTATTACAGTGAACTGCAGTTAAAGGAAATTTAATAGTTGGTAAACTTCAGAATTTTTCAGTTCAATATAATCATCGGCATCTTCTACACACCTTGCATACAAATATTCTCAGATTTCTCAATTCTCCAAGGTGCGCTCTTCTCTCTTGTTAACTAGTAACACTTTAGATTAGAAAACTAGAATGAGTTCTCCTCTGCAGGAAAACACGGAGCAAACAACTTACGAACCACAACACACTGTCATGAATTGTAAGTTGCCAATAATCACAACAGTCATCGGAGCTGTAAACTAGGTATTTGTGAGTCTGTTTGTTTATACTACCTTGAATGTGTAATGTAAACTGTGCTAACTGTCTGTGCTCCTTTGTCAGGACTAAAGTTACAATTTCTATTTAAATGTAATATATACACAAGTTATATACTACAAGAAGAACGATGAAAGGAAATGTATACCACGGACCACGCTGTTATATTATATCCCCTGCAATTGCTATTATCACACATTGCCAGTTTTTTCTTCTCAATTAATTTTGTTTACATTGCATTACTCACTAATACATATTCGTGTAGATATTTCTATTGTTTCAGATTGAAATGCCCATGTTAAACTGATTAATACTTAATTGGCGCAATATCTACAGAAAAGATTATATGCTTACTAGCCAGTTATTTGCAATCACGCATACCTCAATCACAACTCGGATGATGAGTCTTTCTACTACTCAATTAGCTGTAATGATTTCTCGTGTATTTTACAAACTCATTTGATAAGTGGAAAAAACTGATGAATACATTTTAGTATAATTCTCATACCTTTTATGTCTTTATAAATTACATACACATTGCTGTATACTCCCGCGGTATTTCTTTTCTAGAAAATAAACTTCGCTTCCTAATTCGTACATTCTTGGATTCCGTGTAGACAAATAAGTCAACACTTCTTTTTCAGAGGTACAACAGATAAGACCAGAATGATGCAAACGGTATAATATTCAGATGTTTTATTATGACGCTAAAACATTAAGTAAGGTAAAGGGTGAGGAGTTCTTTGCTCAAGATTTTATCTTTGCCCCATACATAACCAACAATTTCTTATCGCATATCTTTACATATTTTATACACAACCTCAATGATTTGTGGTAGGTACTGTGTGTACACTAATAAATGCATTCACATGTACTGCATTTTTGTTTGTTTACGCTCTCCTGTCCTCATACTGTCAACCATGATGAGTTTATCTGGATTTATAAATTCCAAACGTCGTGTATAATTCGCTATGTGTCATTTCATCAAAGTAAAACTTCAAAACGCAGAGAAGTTGCACATTAAACATGCAAATTGACATTCTGATGACAAACGACCATTAAAAACCTTATAGTACTATAATTTCATCTGAATATATTTCATTATTACGCAATACGACTAATTTTACTTTCCAGTAAGTATATCCCTATTTAGTTTCTACCTCTACAATGTACAATCATATAACAATACTGAAAAATTATATTGATAAACAATTTGCACCATATTATATAACTCGCATGAATTTGTACACTCTCGTAATGAAATACAATTTCTCAAGATAAAAATTCTTTTTTTGCTTTAACATACCTAAGTAAATTTTTCTATTGAATTTACCAGAGCTGACACTTGTAAAATATATGTAATGGTAGCAATAATGGTGATGTAATGACACCGGGATTTAAATGTATTGAAAGGGTCATCTTTTAAAACTGGTGCAAGCCTTCTTACATGTCTTTATACAAATGGTTCGTAACATGGTAGTTTAGATGCAATAAAAACGAGAGTACAATGAGTTTTTTCATTGTTGCAGTAGAGAGATATTAGGCCACAGCTGCTGCTTTGGATGATTGCATCAGACTTCAGAGATTTTCAGTCTTGTCCACTCACGTTGTGTATTGTTAGCATATATATCGATAAGGAAACCCGATGCTATTGCATTGTTTGTTTCGTGTATGCCTTTTCTCCATTGTGGAAGAATACCTAAAGGTAACATTTTCAGATACTATTACAGATACAGATACACCAACTCTATATAAGTCCACATGCATCGCTTAGACTTACAGATGCAGGGCGCTTAACATTTTAGTTTTTATTTACATGTCTTGTGGCTTGCTACTGCTGTGTTAAGCATTTCAGCCAAGCTAAAGCTTGTAAAATGCAGTAAGTGCAGACACACACACATTCTCGGGACTTGTATCAACTATAGGTGATTGTAACAATGATTTCACATATCAACTAAACTCACAATGGTGAATAGTAATAATAATGCTACATAAATACTTGTTTGCAAGTCATTTTCTTGTGATTATGCTGCATGTTTGACGATACATTAGCTATACGTATTATTTCTAGACGTTTTTATATCAACAGCAACAACCTAGGCAAACGCAAGCAAATGACTACACAGTGATATTACAAATTTCTACATGAAATTAATCTACATAGTAATGTGCAATGCATTCGTCACCATACTAAACAAAATCAACCAGCAGCAATATATCTTCTCTCATCCGAATTCCCAATGCATGCCACAATACCATCAATAACATATTTTTGAATGTCCATGTCTTAATTTCTTATCAACAACCCATGTAATCATTTCTGCAAAGGCATTACGTTCTTTTCAGCTATTATTAGTACATGTATATTGACAAATGTAATCATTGAAAATTATTTTTCACCTAGAAAAAATTGAACATGAATATTTAAACATTTTATTTTTATTTTTGTAATCATCTTATTATGCATAGTCGATTAAACACAAGGCGCATTATACATAGCCCAGTTATTATTTGTATGACAGACAGTGTGTGTTGATTTTGATAGGTTATAATGAGATTTTGTAAGCATTAAAGTAAATAAATTAATGTTAACAACGCAATGAATGAAAGTTGTGTATTAAGTGACGTAGAGTTTTTACGGTATAATGTAATGACAAAAAACGAAAGGATATAATATATATATGACTTTGATACTTCACCCTTTGATTACCTTTCATGTAATGATATCATATAACATAACATGGACATAGCTACTTAAGAGTCTCACATTGCATTGCAATACCTACTGACTTATAAAAGTGTGAAAAGAAATTCGATCAAGCTTTTATAGTTTGAGTGCCCTATATTACAAATGTATTAAGCCTGCACTAAGTTTTTATGTAGAAATCAAAGCTTCTTTTAAATACTGAATGCACTTTTACATTTTAAATAATAAATACAAACAACAATTAAATTTAAGGCCTTAACACTGGTCGTGGAATTTGACTTGGCAATAGAAATATGTTACAATTCAAATTTGAAGAATGGTCGAATAAGTAGAACTTATAAATTTTAGTAACACAAGTTAACAACATCTTACGCAATCTCTACATCACAGAGAAAAGTCCAAGAATACAATATTCAAATAGAACCTTCAATTTATCATCAGAATCCACAGATTGAATTTTCAAACGAACATAATATACTAATACAGTGAATGGCCGTGTTATTTACATATAGGCACCTACAACTACATTGCTTACTTATATAGTTCGAGTGTGTATGTCATACAATGAAGTTTTACAAAGGTATTTGAATTTGAACCACAAGGGCTTGTAGTGTACACTGTAGTAATTGTTATCATAAGGATGGAAGTTATTACATTGAATTTTGACTGCATTTGCATTTGTAGCTGTACACAGGGCTAAGAATACACACGCGGTCATCGAATTGTGTATTGAGATCCAATAATAATATAAAGAGCATGGGTTGCTAAATATCAACTGAACATAAAGAAAACGGTAGACAACAATACTCCATTTTTACATTTCTTCGCTCAGACAATTACAACAAAATGAACTTCAAGGATGCCATAAGTCACAGTTTATTGCAAATAAGTAGATAGCCGCAGCAGCCACATGGAATTCACAACTGTACAAGTTTTACAGCAGACGATGTCTGTCAGTCACTTTGTGTGTATTCCTTATAAATATTTTATATCTGATTTGCCCAATATATATTTTTGCCATTAAATATTAAATATGTCTAATATGATATTGTTTGTATGTGTGATATAGGAATGTGTTAGTAGATCTGTAGGTGGTATGTTGTGTACGGTGGGAGCATGTAAGTGAATCTGCACGTTCAATGTATTTAATAACGCATTATGTTATTTTAACTGTTGATTATTGTGCGAGCACAAACCATTAAAGTGGAGAGAGGAAAGTAATAAACTGACTACTACGAGAAAACCTTCTTTAAATAAACAACAGAACAAATAGGAATATGGAAGTCCTTAGGGTGAGATGACTAGTATTCTTTGCAACTCCTTATAACTGCTCAGGCATGAAATACATTATTGTTATTATTACAGCACCTCCAGTCACTTTACACACACATACACAGAGCTGCTATTATACAGTAGTGTCTTTACTACTCTCCTACCACACAAAAGTAAAGAAAATCCATAAAAATCATACAAAACAAACTCAAAGGGTCAGTCAGCATAACTTTCAACTGTGTGCAAGTACAAGTACAACCTGAAACAATCGTATATGCGCTCTGTGAACATTTTTTCCATCTTAATATTTTATGAATAAACACAAGAACAAAAAACTACACAATAAACCATCAAACACACACGGTAGTAGCATTGTTCATCTGCTCCAGAAGGAAAATTGGATAGGTAATGTACAGAAATGAAAAGGATGCAAATCTTGTGAGTTTTATAGTACCTGTGTGGGTTTTTATTTTACTTGTAGTTAAAGAGAAGAATTGCCAAAAGAAAAAAAGAACACACAGAGATCACAATACTATTGCCATTGTTGTTATTTACATATTGCTATAGACATTAGCCATTTTACAATAAATCCGTATAGCTCATGGCCTCATCTGATCATCATCATCATCAGTAGCAGCATCCTACATACAAGTAAAAAGTAAATCCATCCTCTTTTGTCATCCTTGCGTTACATTGCCTCCGTGGAAAAAAGTTCTGCCCCCTGCTTACACAAGCACGCATACAACATGCAAATACTTTATTAATATTAATATTTTATTATTATTTATTCATTCAACTACACGGCTCAACTTGCTCAGACACAAAGCAGGGGACTCACCACATTTTCCTTAGCCGTCCGTATGTCTCGTTAGCAATCTACCATTATATACGCGTATGTAAAAATGTAAGTAGAGCGTATACCGTATGTACCTAAATAATGTTCTCTTATTTTAATAAATTTAATTCAAATCTTCTGCTTCTATTTATAAAGGATAAAAATTAATGTATGAAAATGCTAATGGTCTTGCCACTAATATTAAAATTAGCAAAAATATATAGTAGTACTTCCAGCGTATAGGTTTACGAAGTAACAAAAAAACGGAAAAAAGTAGAAAAAAATTCTAGTAACAATATAATGTAGGCTTAATGTAAGTTAAGTACCACAGTTTTCTTTATATTATTTTATTCGGGCTTTACTTATAGGCAGCATAATATTTATTTTTGTTAATGCATTTTGTGTAGTAGGTATACAATTTGATTTGCCGAACGGAATGAAATATCCAAAGCTGAATTCAACACCATACGTTACATTTTCATTACGTATACACAAAACAAGAACTCTCATCGTCTGATGTCTGTCTGTCTATAACCTACTTTCATTTTTCACCTTCGTATCTTCTAAAGACCCTCTACAACTACCAACTGCATAAATTCATACGACATACGCATTAGGCAGAAGTCTACTGTCAGTCAGTGCTATCAGTCTATAACATATTGCTCATACTGTTGCTAGTACTTTTTTCTCACGGAGCTCTCGCATTTTTTTATTATTGTTATTATTATTCCATTTATTATGAATCCATTGCACTATAAGGCTATTGCTAACATGATAGACTAGTTTACTTACTACTAACAACTACTATAACTACTACTACCATTCACATGAATTTTTTTCTATTACTTTTTGTAGTACATGCACAGAGTCTACTATGTTATACACTATAGATGTTCTATTCATCATTGTCATAATGTCGTTTGCGAATGATAACAAACTTATAATTGATTTGTAAATTATATAGGTGTTACATATGTTAAATATGAAAAAAATGTATTAATAAATCTGACATGTTATTATATTATTACAGTAAGGTTTACGTTTATAATAAATGTAGCATGTGATTAAGTAAATTTTAATAGTACATAGTCGGTTGCTATAAATTATATTCTGAGATATTTTTGTGCTATCGATGTATATAGCTTTGCAACAAGATCTCTTTCCACTATTGCGAAATTACATTGAAATATAGTTTTACGACGATGGTTGCCAACACTGACGGCAGTCACACCATACCATTATCATCATCATCGCTCAGCAAATGCCTTTTACTATCATTGCCATTGTTTTCCTACTCTATACGTTTTTATTCTAGTTCTGCCTAGTAATACAATAATATGTAATGTCTAATGTCTCTCACGTCTACCCCTAATGTGAATGTGGATCGAATAATATAATAGTTACTAAAAAGGTAAGCCAGTCAAGTCAGTCGGCCACTCTTAGTGAGTTTAATGTATTTTCCTATAGTACCTAGTCAAGTAGCCATGGAATCTTCCCTTGTGTGTCTGACCGACGCTCTCCTCCGTCATTTCATTTTACATTCAGTCAAACATCATGCCAATAATATATAGTCGTACATAGAATGATAGTACTCGTCAAGATTTTGCAGATTGCTTTGATTTGTCTGCGCATGGCCATAGGCCAATGAATTGCAAGGAGAAATATCCGACACACCATGTGAAATGTAAATGACAATTCACTTAGTATTGTTATAGATAGAAAATCTCATTCTAGTCTTTCCGTCCATAATAATAAACACTTTATCTCAAATATTATGAGTAAAAGAATGTTATGTTATAATATTAATTCCTTATATCGCCTTCCTCATAAGATTGCTTATTGTTAATATAATATAAATGCAAAATAAGTATATTGGTTTTACATTTCGTGGATGTATTCATTGTTTCCATGTTTGGTACAGATACAATATACTATACGACTGCATAAATAACAGAAATTGCATTGAATATAATTCTGAGGGAAAGAATACGATTATAAGGATGTAATATTATAATCGTTGAAATCAAAAAGTCGCTGTTTTCGTTTTACCTTCAAATGGCAAATTAATGACGGAACTTGCATTGTATGTTAAACTGGCGTATGGCAAAAAATCACATTGATACTGATCAAGGAGTGTCCAAAACTCGCACACGGAGTTGTAGAAATTAATGTACGAGTGTATTATATTATATACAGATAAACTTATTCAGAACACATGTCAATTATCATCCACATGATATATGATGCTCTGTGCTATTAGTACTTAAACAGGCAGCTGTAATAACAGTATTATTAGCCACTTGCATTTTTATGGTATTGAATTATACACAACATTAGTGAAATGACGAAGGAAGCAAAGTTCATAAAAAGTTAACTAATGTTTCCAAAATTGGAATGAGACAGCGTGTTATTATGTACCTTCAGATACCTACATGCGAATGCTTTTTCTGTCCGTCTGTCTCTATGTACGATAACTCAAGAACGGTTTGAGAAAATGAATTCAAACTTGCTACACGTACTCTAGTGGTCCATTGGAAACCCACATTCAAAGATTAGGTCAAAGGTAAACATTTAAAGTCAAACTAAAAGCTAAAGCTATTAGATATCTGGGGTCCTATTACCAAATGGTAGGTAAGACCTTACGATGCTTATTTATTTCCATTTACAAACGGTTGATTATTATTAAGGACGTTTGAGTAGGAAAAACTGCCAGTTACAAATACCAATAAGCAAAGTGGATTTTCACTGACCATGATGCACCTGCGTCCATGCAGCATCCATATGGGATACGAGATCTGATCTGATTGCGCTTCCTGAGAGACTTCTGCATTGGATTCGGTAATGAAATCCCAATGCACTCTTCCCAATGCTTACACTACACATTATCCTACCATAATAATATTATTATTATATACACAGACGCTTACGCTGGTAGGTACAAAATATATAAATGTTATTGGAAACACCAAACAGACTTCTGTGTATGCGTAGGAAGATATTGTTCAAGTTGCTTGTTAACATCATTGATAATAATAATGTGTGCAACGCAGATGATAAGTGGTTCAAGAAAAGGCTATAAGGAAAATTCAACATTGTACCACACCACCACTGAAAAAGTTGTGATGTATTATCATTGCAATTATAATGTATAGGTATATAGGTATAGTACTACGAGAAGTTGCTCCTAATATTCTTGTAGTGGAATAGGAAAGAGTAAAATGTTATTAATGTACGTGTGTGTGTGTAGTAATAACATTTCATTCGGATAAAGAAGCGAGATGAAAAATGCTGTGTCTAAACTTATCTACATGGCTTGAGGAGCGTAGGTTGTGGGACGGTCCGGTAGAGATGAAATCGAAGGTTACTGATTGATTGATTTATCGATTGAGCAACTGATTTTGAATTTAAGAAGCACTTATTTAGTCATTCACAATCTTACTTAGTACTAGCATCCTTATAGGCACATTTACTATATTCATCCATACATTTTACATAATACTGCGAAAGTGAAATGCCTCTAGTGTAAAACATGCACCCTATGCACAGTAAAACCTTCGGTAAATCTATAAAAATCCATTTTAATGACGGATGGATAAGAAAAGCATACAAAAAGCACGCACCCTTACAAGGGTAAGGCATAAAAATACATTGTGGTTTATCCACAATATTTCATGGGAAATAGGAATAAATAATAAAAGTGTTACAAAGATAATAGCATGTGTTATACGCACATTTTCATTTTTCTCGTGAAATACCACAGGTGAAGCCAAAGCAGTATTGGTACTACTTGAGATCATAAAATTATGTGTGTGCAACATCAAAGTGCACGTGTAGATTATGTTTTATTGTACCTATAGCTTGAGTTTGTATATTAAGTACTTATACTTACACTTACATCTATATTGTACCTGGTGTAGAATGTGTGAGAAGAAAACAGTGAGTAAGATCTAATAACTAACTGTGTGCATAGCTCGGAGCTGGTAGGCAGATTCTGTAACATTGATGGATTAGATGGCATAATGGAAAATTAAAGTTTACTTGTATTGTATATATACATCGTATCTCTCTCTCTCTCTCACTCTATATGTTCATACACAAAGTATTCAGTCAATAATACACATTGCATTATTATTATTATTATTACTTTTACATTGGTGCAGAGAGTACACTGGACTAGATTACAATATATTCATAATAATATATGTGTCAAGTTGACTTGGGCATTCGGCAACGTAGTATTTATTATTATACAGATTGCAATTACAGCAATGATCTTGGAAGAAATTTCGATGCCTTTTAGACAAGACGACGACGAAGAGTAAAATAATGTGCAATTTTAACTGCTCCTGATCTCAGTCTCTCTCTCTCTCAGAAAAACAACAACAACGTTTCGTTCATTGGACGTAGATCGTTTATACTGAAGAATAAGTACGTGTACTCTTAGTCCATTATGCTATGAACAGGTAAGCCACGTTCTGCCAATATTCCAATTTCATTTGTAGTGTTAGTAAAAAGAATAATGTACTAGAAATATAATATTATGACCCAGTCTTCTTTTCTCTTGGACAATGAGTCTGAAATTACATTTAGAAATACTTACACTTATTCTACTACTGCTACTACGACCATCATCATCCCCATTATCATCTCGACCAGACAATACACAATGGTAGTTACTGTGTAATACCCATGAAGTGGACTAAATGGTAAAAAACACATCATCGGCAATGTGCGAGCTGTGTACAGCCACTTACACGTAATATCACCACTGCCACCATTATATAATCATGCTGTACAAAAGATAATACAGTTTTTGTGTTATATATGCAGGTTTGTATATATCGGTGGTGTGATGTTTTGTTATCGAGGGTGAGTGCCTATACTTGTACAAATATTTTGTACTGGCAGTATAGTGGTGAGAGTATAAGAGTTGAGTTGGTGAGTAATTGGAGCTGATCTGATGATGATGTGATGTGGGAGCTATGAGTCTCGAGCAAGATCAGGTAATTTTCTCCGATTAGGATAACACACAATGTGCAATAATCCCACAGAGAATACAATGGAAGGTGACATGACGTCGTACGCCTCTTTACTTTTCTGTTTTGTTCTTTGACTCTGAATTTTTTCATCTGTTCAGTACTCTCACTCATAATATAATTTTTTCATACACTACTAGGAGGTACCTACCTTTATTGTATTATTGCCGTGTTATTATTTACTGTGTAAAAGACCTTATTATTAATACAGCTCACAATATTTGTAAAATAGGGACCTACCTGTAGTAGTATCTTTATGTGGTAAAATATTTATATAAGTAGCAGAAAATCTGCATTTTTATAAATATTGCGCCTTGTACAATATGAATTATTCTTTCGTATAATACAATATTATAGACATTGTAATGTAGGTTTGCGAGAGATTAAAATAAACCTTTTCGAAAGGAATGTATCATATAGTGGGTTGGAAATTACGGTGACATACTCTACCACAAAGACAGACAGAGAAGCATTAAATTTGCATATACATTTAAAAAATACTAATTTTTCTATTTAGGGTGTGTGTGAAGAGAATCAGATCAACTGAAGGTGTTGTAATTTGCTTCATCCACTTTTTAAAGAGATTTGTATTTACATTTGTGTAATTGGCGGCAGGTTTGTGCATGTAACAATGCAATAGTAGCTTCTGTGATCTTCAACACGATTTTTTGCATGGAAAATTTGTGGTGAATTAACAATGACTCCGAGATTATGAGTCACGGTGGTATAAAAACGTAGAATTAAATTCATTTTCATTGGATTTTATTTTTCATGATGTGTGATATTGAATTCATTGACCCAAATGTCTAATTGTAGGTAAACTAATGCCGTAATATTTTATAATAAACTGTCTGACTCAAGACATGTTGAATTTTGACGTAGGATTTGTCTATCTGTCTGATCGGTGTACTTTGAACTTTTGAGAATTACTGCTCACAGGCTTAGTCTTCATATTCTACTACTGCTACTACGACCATCATCATCCCCTTTTTGACGTAGGATTTGTCTATCTGTCTGATCGGTGTACTTTGAACTTTTGAGAATTACTGCTCACAGGCTTAGTCTTCACAGTTTTCATCTGAATGGACTTACATTTTCACTCTAGGTCGAGGTGTCTTCTACCAGTAGAATATGTAGTGCAAGAGCCGTATCATTATGTTATTATTTCGCGATTATCCCATACTTTGCATATAAAACACAATGCAACGTATTTGCAAATTTAGTTATGCCTCATTGCATTGTACAGCATTGAAACGTGTTCACGAATGCTCTACGCTGTAATAATATTACAGAAATTTTGTTTAGTTTAATTCGATGTAGAGGTATAATCCAAACTATAAAAATATTATAACACTTTATTACTCTCAACCTGGTTTGGATGAACTTGCCATTGTTTTTTCATCTTTGTTATTGTAGTAATATGAATAGCGCACGTCTGTCTGATTGTTCATCCCTTTCTCCTGTTATGTTTTAACATGAAATGTTGTAAAATAAAAATCAGTCCAATGTCAGCTAACGGCTATTCTTACGTACGGGTTATTATATAACAAAATATTATATGGACGTACAGTATACTAATAATGCACACAACATGAGATAATATATTGTGTACACACATTTACATTATCGTCACACACAGGTACCTGGCTATGTAAATACACAGAGGGATGCCTTGTATATTACATTGCATAAAATATTTATATATCTGTTGATAGAAGAAATAATAACCAAAAGTCAGGCACAGTTACGCTAATAGTAGTGTGTTGTTCAAAATAATAAAGCTGATGGATGAAATGCGTGCGTGTGTGTTTTACATGGCTATATAGAGAGTGAATGAAATGTTAACATTAGTCATCTCATCTCATCATCATCATCTTCCTATTTTACCTTTATTCTCATCCTGTGTATTGCTACTATCCTTTTGTGTTGTAAAAGAAAATAAGCGTTCCTCGGAAACTTTTGCTCTGAAAGCCCTCTCTCTCTCTCTCTGTAATCAATGGTAAGCTTTGTAAGCAGAAAACACAATGTAATTGAGAACTATATATACAGTAATATTATTATTACGGAGTCAAAGCCGTTTGTTAAACAGAAAGAGTTGTGTGTAGTTGTTATACCACTTTGTGTGTATTCGACTCTTGGTAAACAATCATTTGATAGCTTACTCAACTCAGACGCAGACTATACCAGGGTAATCAACTGTATCAATACAATTTACAAATTATTTCATCTTTCTCTTTTACACTAATCAATTAATGTGGTTCCTTTGCCTTCACATAAATGAAACAGACTATACTCTTTGCATAATTCCTCCGCAAATAAATACAAACATTATTTTTTACATGGGCATTGTAAACAGAAGGCTACACACTGTACACACTACTGTATGGCACTACTATATAACTCTACTACAAATACTACATTATATGGGCAGAAGGACTACTACATAAAGGTTATATCAACCATCAATTCTTTTGTAAGGCATTTTGTGTTACAAAAGACAAAATTATTGACTTGAGATTTTAAATGGTAATTTTTAAAAATTATCATTTCTTAGTAATGTTTGTTTTTTGGTTGTTTTGAACAGTTAAATTGGGATGATTATTTGTAATTGTGAAAAAACAAAGAAATCAAATTTAATTTGTCAGTGGGAAAAATTGTAATTTCATGAATGTGTGTAACGGAATTAAAGATTTTGCATAATAAGTAATTGTATGTAATTATAATTGTGTTACCTTGACTCAACGGCTCTGGTGCATTACTGCAGCCGACAATTTAAATAGGGAAGATCAGCATTTACATAATAATTCGCATCAATGTCAGTGAGACGAGGAATCGCAATAAAATTTGGAGTTAATGAGCAGCAACGGATTAAGAGAGTGATAATAATGATTAGAGCTCATATTATTATTAACAGAATGAACGGAAGTAAAGATTTAGTCATAGCCATCATAAGTATAGTACACCGTACACCCATTAAAAATTTAATGCCCATGCAATGCCTAAAAGGAAGCAACACAATTTACCATAAATTTCAGGGCCCACAAGATTAAATTATGGTAAGATATGAATTAACACATTAAAAATACTGTGGAAATTTAGCTGACGGGCATTATTTGCAAAGTTAATTTATGTACGCGCAGGCAGATGAACAACGTTGGAGTACGTATAGACATTTAGTGTCATAAAAGTAAAATAATCAAGTATAATATTATGGACATATCTTAATGTAATTTCTTTATTACTATATAGGCTGTTATCAAGAATAAGTAGTAGTGGTAATAATAATCACACACATAAAAATATTTGACTTGTGTTGTGTTCTGATCTTGTAATATGGAATCACCAAGATGATCATGAAGTACAAATTACAAATGACGTGTAGTTTATTGAGCTTTAATAATTGGACTCGTATAAGAATATTATAAATACAGTCTCCTTTTACTGCTATTGACTATTAGTATGATTTTGCATGGTTTGTCAGTAATTTTATTTATTTTCCTTGTCGTTGTATATCTCTCTGACTATCCGTTACACAGTTATAATAATACACATTATAATTTATATTACAAGAAAACAACCTGACCTGGAGATGATGGGACGATCATTGGTAACAAGAAACAAGAGCAATTCTACAGATAATATGACTTTTGTTATAACATTACAATTTAGCCGTGGTTGTTATAAGTGTAAGTCGTAAGTAGTAAATAAGATACGTAACGAAATGAGCGTGAGCCGTCCCTGACGAGACTGCGTCTATGATATTATTATTAAATGAATTGATGGGCTCTTTCTTGAGCAGCTTGTCCTGAGTTCAGAATCTCACTGGTCCTGGTCTATCGTGTCCTTCTCAAACGTCTCATTAAATTTCCCAATGCTTTCTTATAAGCAATAAACCTTCCACTAAACTCCGACTTGTATAGTTTCATCGTTTTCCGTTAAGTTATGGCACCTGCCAAATCTTTGGTGAGTCAACACAATGAAATATTACACGCTCACACTTATCTTTATCTTAAGCTCATTATCTTGTTATTTCTTCCCTATCTCTATCATCGCACCTAAGTTTTCCGTGTAATACATCGGTACTTTTTTACTGCGGACTAGTACTTACCTGCTTCATGTGTCTTTCAATTCACTTCGTATGCTTTTATTCCTATTATTATTATTCCTACTCTTATTATTTTCTAATTCTTCCGTCTGTCTCTTATTAAAAAATTGCAAATTCTTTTTAGACAATGCATTATTAATCATATCCGATAATTTTTTCCATTTTTGTTCGAAAATTAAATAGTTCTACATTTTTTTTATAAAATCCTATTTTGTAAAGTCAAAATTTAACAAACAATTTTTTAAGAATGCGTCATGCAATTTGAAATTTGACGTTTCGCCATTTTAAAAATATTTACCAGGACTCCATCTGTAAAGCTTTTCAAATACAAATACATGTTCAAAATATTTTTGCTTTTACGATATTTCTATTTCTATACCAGTATTAATGGAGTAAGATATGTATATTAGTTAAATTGTCTTGGCCTTGTGTTATCCTATTATACAATGCATTGGACTTGGTTCAAAAACACGTGAACCAACCATGAGCATACCATTACAGAGTGGATCTTCTGGCTTGAGCTTCGCCAGTCTTTGTCGGCTTCGTATTCATTTCATCTGAAAAGCCTCTCACTTAAACATCGATATAAACATCAATTACTTTTATTGCAACGACAATAATACTGGCAGAATATTGCTGCCTGTTGAGAATTCAAGTGCGGATTACCCTCTTGATGTACTTTACCCAGTCACATTAATTAAAATAAGTACTCTTACTCACTTAGCTTCTACAGCATAATAAAATTACGTCAAACATGTACCTACCCCATTATTGACCCAAGTTCTTCTTGTAAACTTACATAACTACACTTTTAGCCCAAATGTATACAGAGTTCCTATATACCTTCCTTTTTCAATATTGCGTCTCAGTCACCTATGTACTTGTTAAATTTCAAATACATGCGTGTACTAAATGTTATGGAATAATTACATTGCTTTTAAGTTTGAGCTCATTAAGTAAATAATAGATCAGGTCGAGAGTCTCTCCTGATCTTTTGAGCTGCCGTTTTACAAGAAACATATTATGCCTGTACAGCTTGTATACACACACGAATTAAATTACCGTTAAAATTTATGTATCAAATAATTACGTATGGCTATGTAAATGTGTAGGATATCTAGAACTGCACGTTGCATTGCATTGCATGTGTGTTGTTATTGTATCACCTTGCTGAAACCTGATAGTGATAGTTTAATAGTTTGTATCTAGGTACTTAAAATGCACTTGCTCTGATTTCTTTACCAAAATTAGGCAAAGTGATTATTACTGTTATTATTAATTTATATGATTATGATTGTAATTTACATATATCTAGTGACTTGTTTTGTCATTGCTCTCTTTTCTGTTATTATGTTAACGTACTTGTAGCAGTGCAAGTGAAATTAGAAAAAAACATATTACAGATAAGTACTATGTTTTAATATTTACTTTGCCTCACGTTAAATTGTTTACAATGACGAATACTCTATAAAGTATTGCATTTGCAAAGTGCAGGGTCTTATAATATAATAATAATAATACTTTGATCGATTCATTCATGATATTATGCTACAGCTTATAAATGTCATGTCCGGAGTGTTATGGCAGTACAGTTTTATATATACTATATAGTTCAGATAATATAATACCTTTAGAGTACTACGTCGTACTAATCGATCGTTTTTCAATAAAAACAAAACTATTGTTAGCACACGGCCTTAGCTTTTTTCTGTAAGTTGAAAAGTTGCTTGCGAAATGATTTGAAGAGGATTTTAAGGTCTTTGGTAATAATAAAGGGGCAGTGCCAGCAGAGAGTAGTTTTTGTTGTTACATTTACCTCTGGTGTAGTTTAGTTGAGTTTATTTAGTTATTCACCCTGTGTATGTGTATGTGTGTAGGTAAATGGTGTAATTGTATTGAGAAGACATGGAGATAAGCTGCAAGAATATGCAATGCTCTCCTACTGTATGTTATACTTGTTTTCAATCGCTTCCACTTCCCACTCACTCCATAAAACTATGCAAATCAATCTTGTGTTACTGTTGAACGACATTTGATGCCTAGTGGGCAAATGATAATACGAATAAAAATCTCAAAATTACACATTCATTCTCTTCCTGCTGGACATAAGCATTTATCTAGAGTATCTTGATTTCTGAAGACGTCCTTCAATCATTTTTTACAGTATTACACATTCACTTGTTTTCAGTCTTCTCGAAGTAGTGTTGAAAACAAAAAAGGCAATTTAATAATGTCAAAATAATTTCTACACAGTCCGTGCCTACAGCAGGATGACGTGACACTCTTTTATTCTGTGACACGAGACACTATGTTTACGTTTACAACTACTGGTATGATTAAAGAAGATTGTTCATCGTAGTAGTGTATTTGGTTTCCGAACTTTTCCTGTATACTTCGCCGTGTATGAATTAAATGCATATGAACCTTATGAAAAATTTTGCCTTTGAGCAGACAGTCGCATTTAAATGCAATCCAATAGAAAAATAAAGGTGCATTATATTGTAAACGTGTAATTTAATACGAAACTTGCAAAAACACACAAGGAAAATAAAGCATTACATATGCAGATCATGTTGTTACGGCAATGTAGAGCATTTTATAAAAATATTTTGCATAAATTCAATAGCAAATAAATCCTTATATATCTGCCTGCAATGCATACCACAGCAATAGTATGTATGAACTTCAAAAATGAATAGACACATAAATACCAGAATCTTTTGTGAATCTTTTTTGTCGTTATTTTCAACGAATTCTTCTTCCATTCTTGGATCAATGAGTGTGCTAAAGCAAATGGAATTTGAAACTTCAAACGAAACCTAAACACATTTCAAGGCAAAGGCTCTACGACTTACTACTTTACCTACTACAAATACTCAAAGGGCATAAAAGTAATTCAGCTTCTTTATACCTTTACAATTTCACAAGGAACTCAGCTATAATAGTAGCTGTTGGAATTTTATTCAACTTTCTGACTTTACATTACAACTTATGTAAAACTTACACTCATTCATTTACATCCACCATATAGCTTTAGTAATAACTACTACCACTCTATACGAATTACATTATATAAAACAATACTATATTATTTACTTTGTATTTAATAGTAGTAGCACTCTATTGTGAGAGTGGAGGAATGGTGTACGTACTCACTTACTGATAATACGTTTAGTAGTTAGTTACTATGAATAAAGTTGTCCATGTCCCTCCGAGATTATATTAGTGGAATGACTCTTCCTCTGTCCAATTCTGTA
This sequence comes from Pogonognathellus flavescens, assembly GCA_019776165.1. NCBI lineage: Eukaryota > Metazoa > Arthropoda > Collembola > Entomobryomorpha > Tomoceridae > Pogonognathellus > Pogonognathellus flavescens. Next base: position 5,692 of record JABASD010001115.1, on the reverse strand, counting down.
ACTAAACAACAATGAGTGTAAAACATTTATAGAAAACAAGAAGCAGCAGCGACAAACTTAACAAAGTCTTCTTTGCCATTTACATACTGGATGCTGCACTACTTATTTACTTACCTACCTATAACTACCTTACAATTTTATTATAAATTATTCCCTACTCTTTTACTATAAACTTATACAGACTAGAATGTTTTGCAGTTTTAAAATCTAAATAATTTTTTCTTTTGTGGTAAAAGTAGGCTTGGTAGGCAGGTATATATAATAATAATAGTATAATTCTATCGATACTCGTAATAGTAATAGCTTGAATTTTTTCTGTGCAAGAATGAAAATATCCTGCATTAGATATTCATCGACTACATTGAAATTCATTCAGTTGTGCAGATTGTAGCTGTAGTAGTGTTTGAGTACCTCTTGTACCATTCAGTAGGTAAATAATACATGGAGTATAATGCACTCTCTCACGTTGTAGTATTGGGTTATATTATTATAGCATTGTCAAGCGTTGATCAAGTATGTTGATCCGTGTATGTAGGTACACACAGAAAGAGTAGTGGAGTTACTATTTTGATAAACGTTGAAGCTCGCAGCTTCTCAATCATGAATTCATGAATATCAACTACGTGGGTTGGTTTGTCGTTTGTCTTTTGATTTAAGTGGAGTAGACATCTGATAAGACGCTGTGAATCATCTCCGTTTTCCTCATTTGAATTTGATATAAAGCCGTCAACTGACTTATAAGGATGCAAAGTGAAACAGTCATTTTTGAGTGTCCATCACTCAACTCTATACTACCACCAGCATTATTATTTCCATGCGATTTAACGCTGGCTCTTTTTCTCTCAATGTTTTTAGTTGGTAGTATATTATACTGCTTCATGAAACAGAGCAAAGTGATTTGAAGTGAAATGCAAGTGAGTATCAATGTCGCACACAGTTTAACTGAAACAATTCAAATCGCGTTTAAACGAATAGTGACAGAGCGTAGCGATTTACTTGAGGACGGTTAAACAATAAATGTTAGAGCCATACAATTTCGCACATTTAAATAATCATATTATTATAAGTATCTCTGTATGTTATATTATTCATGCCATTGTTATGAATTTTTATGTATAAACTGCATACAAAGCTAAAGGTGAATGTTGTAGTAGTGGGATTGGTCTGCTGTTTTATTTATGAAGGCACATTTTTAGGAGATACTAGCATTTATTCAAATTTGTAAGGATTTTCCTATAAGGCACAATCTTTAACTAAATCAATTTACCGTGTATAGTAGATGTATAATAGTAATAATTATTTTCAGAAATCCTGTGGGAATAATAATAATATAGTTAACATACTAATTTTTATGTGACTCAAGGTAGACACTGTCAAATAGCTAAACATTTAGTGGATGTAGGAATCGAATTCTTAATAACAAAGATTCTTCCAATGATTATTATTTTGGAGAAGTGGATTGAGGTGCGAGTGAACTACCGGCAATTCGGAACTTGCAGGTTCGATTTCTACATCCACTAAAATGTTAGCTATTTGACAGTATCTACCTTGATTCACATAAAATTAGCCTGTTTACAAATTATCCAAGGTATAAAGTCTAATTATTTCATTCATAAAATAATATAGTTATTTGGATTGTTTAGTCATTGAAAATTCCAATTTTTGCATGCACTGCTTTTTATTGCTTGAGGATTTTTATGCGTATGTAAATTTTTATAGTGCAAGTTTTTACTCTAGTACTGTGCATTTTGAGTTATGTCAATTTATGTAAATAAATATTTAATTGTTAGGAACTTGACTTTGGGTATTGAATGCGTTCTTGTTATTTTTCCACGCTCTGTTTCTTTGTTTGCAGCTGTGACCATTACAGAAATTAAAATTCTCATGAGCGTTAATAATATTATTACTTGAGATGCGAACTGTAATGCAGACAGTAATAGACACATCATTTTCGAAGATGATATTCAGAAGGAAAGGAGCAATGAAAGACAATTACAAAAATCATTTCAGCACTTGATCTGCACAGAAAGAAGAACAAAGAGAAAAACAAATCTGGCATTTGCCCATTGTCTTTGAATTTAATGGCAGTAGTAAGAAAGAAGTGGAGTGAGTGAGTGAGCCGTTGTTTTGTTTGTTGTTAGTGTAAATGCAAATGGGATGAAAGTATAGAATGCATATACAACCTAGGACGATATCTGTAATAAACAGAGAGTGTGTGTGTATGTGTGTGTGAGTTGTACTTGTAAGTTGTAACCGGTTGAGATTTTCTGTGAATGATGATGATGATGGTAATACGAAGGCTTTTCTAATTGCTACAGGTTTACCACCTCGTCAATGCATAGCAACTATTCGTATAAGTGTAGTACGCACCTGTGACCATAAATTATCCATCAATTTCATTTCATTGAATAGGAACTATTGCTCTGCGACTACAACTCACTTCTCCTACTACTTCTGCCACACTGCTACACATGTGTAATGTACACTCGAACTTGTGTAATGAAATCTTAAAGGAAGTTACTACAATTGTAGGTATTCTGCTTCTGATGCTCTCAAACTCACTTTTCTTTGCACAACTATCATATCATAATAATACGATTCTTCTGCTACTAATACAAACGTAATATTCATTTATTCAATAATATATAAGAAAGATGATGTGAATATTGTGTTTTTGCATTTCATATATTTACTATATAAACTCCAGAGCTAGTTACAAGATTAGCATAACAATGAACCACGATACTTACACATACCCACATACCGCACTCTTATATCTTATTCTCTGTGAGGAATAAATGCATTTCATTGCCGTACAGTAAACACGTTTCGTTAATTGTTAGCAGAGGCAAAAGCACAATAATAACTTATCGATTTGCGTATATTGTTGTTATTGTAATAATGGCATTGCTGTTATATATGTGCATGTGGCTGCAAAATAATAATAAGAGCAGAAAGTACAGAAATATTGCATATGTAGATGTAACCAGAATGCATATGGTGAAGAAGACACGTTGTAGATATATTGTCTGTAGGAATTATATAAGGGAGAAGTCTTGGCTGTTGGAATAAGTTTTGTAGACTTGACTCCGTCAATCAAAGCTGCTGCTGCTAGTCAACTGCTTGGATTTAATCAGAAAAATTCCTATGCAGATAAATAGCCGATATTTTCACATTTTTATCGATTAGTATTCGCAAATTTGCAATTCTCCTTGTGCTTTTAGTGATTATTATGCAAGTAGAGAGACGTACATAAAAATTATGCACATGTACACTCTCCACCACCACAAACAATGGACGCAGACACAACAATAGGCAATTTCACAGGTTAGTGGCAAAAGATAAGTATAGATAAAGCTAAAGTGGCATAATCCTTTATACTTTGATTCTATCTCAGAATCTACGTTTCGGCAAGAAAAGAAAAAGAGTAGGCATAAACACAATCACCAAACGAAACGAAGGAAAAGCCTTATTTGAAAAACTCATGTGCATCCACAGTCATAGCATTCAATTCCATGATGTGCATATTACAAACAGCACACACATACAACAGGCGAATTAAATGAAACCAGTTTTCCTTTCAAACTCCGATGTAATAAGCTATCCCATAATAGCCGCAACATAATATATTTAAACGCAACAACTCACTACATATTACACAACCATGCTATCGTCTGTTTTTTCATCCTCAGAAGTTTTTCTGATTTTTGAATATATATTTATGATTTATATATTACATATCATACGGAGGAATACGATTACTTTCGCAGACACAACATGCATTTAATTGTAATATGTAAAGTGACGCTAACGTATTTACTAGAGTGCATTTTTGATGTGAGATTATTACATTATTGTTGAAAAATCCTGCACATTAATACACCTCCTGACAATTTCAAAGCAGAAAAATTTCACCAAAGAGCCGATAAAAGATAAAGTATGTAAAGTAGGTATGCACTCACTTAATTGCTCCACGTACTGCACATAACAATTCCAGTGCTAACAATAGAACTAATTACATTTCTTTCATAACAACAAGATAACAACATAAAATTTAATTAGTTTCTCAGGTCTTCATTAAGAAATGTGACGAGCAAATGAATCAATAAGCACAAAAGTAAATAAATAAAGTCATTATAACAAATCATTAATCCAAGTTTCTTCAAATTCTTATGAATGCAAATTATTTTCAAATTACTTACTTATCGCAGCAGTTCTCAGAAGTCTAAGAGTTCTCAATAAACTTTAAGCAATAAATAATAATTGTAATTACTCTATCAACTATGGATTTTCCACAAATTTGCTCATTCATTTTACATATCCTAATGAAACGATTAAGAGTTCTTCTAGGTTAGCAACGATCCAGATTGCACTGGTATACTTGTACCGCTAATTGCAATTCGTCTGTTCATTCATTCATCCAAGTAAGTAGATAGTATAATGATATGTCAATGTATAACAAGAAATGCATAGTAGTATATCAGGAAATCATATAGGCACATAAGAACGAGCTGATGTAGCCCATCTTTCATTTTCTTTATTGATAACCAACTCAGCAGGACAAGTTTCATTTTGCTCTAGATTTCCACGTTGTTTCGTTCGTTCATTAGAGTATTGATAGCAAAACTTATATTGCCAACAAACTCGTATACCTATAACTAACCAAGTGTCTCCACATTAACCATCAACTTCATAATGCACTCCCATGGCACAAACTAATATTTAACAAACTAAACACATTATATACCCACAAACAAATATTGCCTATACAAAAAATATTCTATTATCACCTCACAATATATTACCAAATGTATGTTTAGAACTACTCTTACAGACAAACATCATTACATCTATAGAACCAAGGACGTATCTAGAGAGGAATCACCGAGTGTCCGTGCNTTACACGAGGTATTTTTTTATATGAAATTATATGAAACTTTTTAGCTTAAAATGGCCATGTGACCTCCCCCCTCCCCCTATTGAAATTTTAGTTACACACATGTTCAGCGCTACTGCTGTCTCTATATAAATACCTACGTAACGAAAACTTTAATATGTAAAATATTGAACTGCTTATGATTTTTAAGTTTGATACTTAGAAATGAATGCAGGATGGCATGGCAAAGGGCTATAGTAGAATAGTTTAATTTTATTTATTTATTTTTTTATTTATTCCAAATCATATCATCACCCATACATCGATGGTTATTACCATAATATGCACAGTATTATTGAATAACAGTAAAAATATTTCCGTACCATTACTAAATTATGGAATTATAGAATATTAAACCTTACAGTTTACTACTGAGTCAATACAGGATAGGTTACATACATTTAAGGCAGACCCAGGTACCCGTGAATTAATAGCGGACGATATCTGATTTTCAAGTAGATATTTTTTCAATCTGCTTTTAAATATATTTACATTTTCTGCATCCCTTATGGATGAAGGCAGTTTGTACCACTCTTGTACACCGTTATAAGAGAACAATTTCCTAGAAACTTTAGTTCCACTATTTGGTAAAGTTACATTTGTATAAGTATTGTTTCTTGTACATCTTACACTAATATTATTAAAATTTAAGTAGTTTATAAAGTAGTCAGGACATATGCCTGAGTAAATAGCGTATACAATTTTTAATACGTCAAATATATATAAATTTTTGGGTAAAAGCCATGAAAGCTTTTC
>JABASD010001114.1:0-47632 GCA_019776165.1 Pogonognathellus flavescens | reverse complement strand
AATATAATTTCATTTGGGGCACTTTTAGTTGCGGCGTTTTCAATTACTAAGCCTGTTTATATTATACACAATACAACGCATACTTAGTGCACAACATACATACACAAGCACACACGCATTTCATAACTTACAATTTACTCGAAGGACTTTACGGAAGAAGAAAGTAGCGATATATGCGATTCTAAATTAAGATTCATTTATTGTACTTGTTCGTTCTTTGCGCAAATGTATATAAGCTATGTACAATAACTTCTAAACAATGAATATCTAAGAAAGAATAAATATTTGCGTGTACAAGCTGGTATCAATAACTTTTAAAAAAACTTTTGAGCTACACTCCACAAGCAAAGTATTGCCAAGTCCTTTCATTGCTGAAATGGCAGAAAAATCACACATGACTGCCGCCAGCAGTTCACATAGCGCATTAGCTGGTAAGTGAAAGATTATAAATTATTTTAACCGGAAAGTTGTGTATAGGTACATTATTAAAATTAAAATATTTTCGAAATATGTAGTTGTTAAACTATCTATATTTAATTTACCATTGTATGAAGCTATAGAAAGTGTGGATTTGCCTGACGGAATTATGGTTAGTTCTGAAGACCCACAATCGTCTCATTTTGACAAAATTGTAGGAATTTTAGAAGACATTGTTGTAGGTTGGTACTAATAATAATACAATTATTATTATTACTTTTTGATACACATAAAAACTACATTTAGCCTATACCAATCCCTAAAACTCCTAGTGTTAAGATGTACTGTGTTGAAAGTAACTGTGTAATGAATATTTTTGTAGGTGAAGAGTTTCAAGGTCTACAGAATTACTACCTGTCCAAATATTGGGCAAGTTTTGGTCATACAGGGGAAACAGATTTGGGAAATAATACATACCAACATTTTCAAATCTTCAAAGATTACTCACAAGAAATGTCGACATTTTTAGAACTACGACTGAAAACAATTGTACCTTCGTTTAATATTGAGGACTTTATTAAACATGAACTCGGGTACGGTATCAAATATTCATCACGAAACGCATGAAATTATAGAACCCAATAGCATAATATAATATTTGGGGGTAAATGAATCTCTAACAAATTAAGGATGCCTCAAATGATTGTAATATATTTTTTTCAAATAGGCCCAGAATAGAATCAGCAAAAGCTGCTGAGGATGCAACTGAAGAAAAAAACAATTTTATTGACAGCGAAATTTGTGACATGCTATTCACGCTTGTCGACTTCATCAAATTTAAAGAACTACTCGTTGATTACGGCAAGGTGAGTTTATTAACAAAGTTTTTAATTCGATTAATTGAGAGATTGTCTTTACAAAGTCATTTTAGTAAAGTGTGGCTTTCTTTTTAACTTACAATTAGATGATGGAAGGTAAGACTCCTAATTTGTCAGTAGGGCAAACAAGCTTAACATCTGACATGCCTGAAGAGGATTGAACAACTAAATATTAACGGCATAAAAAACAATTACTATCTGTATTTTATCAGTAGGTTTATTATGAATCGTGCAAGGCTATTACTATACCTATATATGTAAACAATTACAATTTTCGACGTATTGTTCCTGTCTGAATGTATAAAAGTAAGAAATATCAATGTATTTACTATTTACGTATTACACTTCACCAGACTGTATAACATGTACCATTTCTCCTAATTCGTTCTACTTGTGAAACTCATTAATCCATATTGCTATTATTCTTTGACACAAATGACAAATATAGTATTATAATACTTCCATTGATACACATTTTTTATGTTCACATTAACCATCATTTTCGTACATACTGATTGACTTGCACATATACTGTAAATTAGTACAAAAATATTTTACACCTATATACATAGGTAGGTATGTAAAACACACATCATTGTCTATAAAGCACGTTTAAGGACTATAATAATTATGTATTCAGGAGGAAGGGATTCAGAAGGAATAATACCACCAACACATTTCTGACGCACTTTCATTTTCGACATTGATATATGGAAGTACATAAAATATTTCATGTAAAATATTTCGTTAGAGTGGGACTGAATCCCTAGAAGATTTGAAAAATCATGGCAGGTAAACTGAGGACTATTTTTTGCTTTTTTAAGAATGCATGATATACAGATTTATGACATACATATTGCCTTTATATATTAAACAAAGCTATACTTTATATTTAACAAGAATATAAGAAAAAAAAGTATCTTAAATCTTACAGATCCGAATGTAGTAAATCTATAGTATGAATCGTATGATCTAAAGATAAGTATTGAAATAATATTACTATTTCGTATAGAACGTGACTACTTTTTATGCATTTGAAACTCATAAACTCACAACTCATAAATCTAAGTGGACTGACAGAATTGGTATTCAGATGCGTAGCATTTAGCGAGCACATTAGCGATTTGGGTCTGTATAGGTTCAAATGGTCATGAATTTCAGAATTTTCTTATATAAATGTTTTTTTTGTGGTCAGCACAAGTATCCAAAGATATTAATAGTTATTATCATAAATGAGTAATATAAGACTAATAAAGTTGTTGTTCCACCTTTTAAAGTTTATTCCAAGTTATACCTACTATAATGTGCACAGGCACAGATATTTCTGTATATGTACATTTTGGGTTATAAATCGATTTTAATTCTTAACTAGTTTGGCCGCTTATTCCATATTTATGAAGGACAAGTTACTAGTATGTAATGTACATACTCCGCACACATCAGTCACTCACAGGTTTTTATAAAAACTAGAGTCGGTATACATAGTAGAGATTCCTAGATAAACAATTCCAGGGTATATTACAAAGCAATAATTTAATTTTAATTATTTCTTTTATTACGTTCAGTTATGCAAACATTATTTTCTGCCAAAAGTGGGACTGTGCTTACATAATACGTAATATGTTTTGTATAACATGTAGTATGTAATTAATGCCGCTACTTTGTTGAATGTACCAACTTCTGTATTAATTCTAAGAAATGTAGGCCCACCTACTGTAAACTGCTTACAGAGTGACGTAATTCACGACTAGCAGCTTGTTCCGCTCCAAACAGATCCAGCAGTCGCAATTCCAGTTGAGACAGCATAAATCTTCATTTTACAACCAATTTGAATCTTCTATTGTCTTCAACTTCAACCCATAATGTGTAAGAGTTTTTGTATTGGAATGTCTACGGTTTGTCTATCTTCTTGTACAGTATCATCACATAATTTCACAAGGTTTCCATGTTTATAAACGCAGTCACATATTTGCATGAAATTAGAAAATTTCGCCTTATTGCATTAATGCACATTAATCAGTATCAGATTACATTATCAGGTATAAATATCTATAAAAGCAGTTAACTCAGTTAGTTCAGTAGCAACATGTACTCGGAAATGGAAGCAAAAAACGAAGGGAACACGAACACCAAGTGCAAACTCTAAACAGGTTCTCTTAAAATACCACACACTTTGCACAACTGTAATTATCAGTACAAATAAACCATTTGCAACCCTTCAAATAGTTGGAAAATTTACAATTATGAAGCAGTTCAGAAGTACTGGACATCTTACCCAACTCTCAATTCTAGTAGTTGCCTGATGATTGTGATAATGGTCATATGAATGTACAAACCAACAAGATACAAAGCATAACATTTGACAACTCAACAATAAGTTTTGGGCTACATCTCATCTTTCCAATCTTTATTTCACACCCAATATTTTAGTTTTTTGACCAAAATACTATCATGGAAAATAATTATGTGGAACATGCCCATCTGAAATCTAAAATGCCAAAGACCGCATGAAGATGAACACACGCACGGGATACCCTTTATGACGTTTCATTTAATATTTTGTCTTTGTTGTGGAGCACAGTAGTCTGGCAGTAGTGTAACTACAACCAGCTTAAGTTGTTTTTAACTTCCTAGTAATTACCATATTTACTATACATTATATTAATATTATGGCATTCCACATGAATTATGAAGGTCTACTAGATTTTGCGTCATAAAATAAAAAAACTGCATACAATTACCAGGTTACCTGTTTCCAGGATTTCATCTTCAGTATAAAAGAACGTACGGTGCGTATAAAAATTCAGTCTACGTTTCACAGCTATCCTAACACTTGAGTTTTGAGATACAGATCTACATTCCTCCAAAATGAAATTCGTTGTAAGTCAAAAAGTTGTCATTTTCAATTCGTTTTCTTGCAACCACATTCTTCGTACAAGAATATTATTATACCCAGGTTTGGGTACAAATTAATAAATCCTATTTCATATATATCCAATCCTAACTCGGATTTTTTCTCTTTACAGATAATTTTGGTCGTGGCTTGTTGTGCCACAATGTGTTATGCACAAAGTTTCCAAAGTTTGCCTAGTTTCCAACAACAGCCATCTCGAAGACGGTCCCAAAGTCGCGATGCTACTGTATTCTTGGTTCCTCTTAGTCGTGAAGACATCGTTCGAGCTGCTCAAGAAGACGGCACAAACCGACCCCGCTTCCAGATTGATCTATCTGACCCCATAGCCACATTTGATGTTGATTTGTCCGATGATGACGAGCACGTATTTGCAAGCCCATCTAGACCATCTAGACGTCCATCAGGAGTAAGACCTGTATTCGGTAATGAAGAAGATTTCCAGTCTAGACCATCTAGACCATCTAGAATTCCATCATCATTAAGCTCTTTATTCGGTAATGGAGGTTTCCAAGCTTTCCAATAAATTCTAACATAATTTTCTTCCTAGCTTTCTGATGCAATCAGTTTTCATTTATACTAATTTTCCATAAAGATTATTTCTGTATTTTGCTACACCTCAACAAATTTGTATTCAAATGTCCAAATACCTCTGTACAGTTTAAAATTAATAAAAAAACGATTAAAATTTATTCAGGAACTATCATTTATTTTATTAAATGGGAAATTTAAGTTATATGTAGTATGCCATTCATTATCACAATCATTGGTAAGTTCGAGCGAAGAGTATACATCATATCTGTATTATACATTCACACTATTTTCATTTCCATGTTAATTAAGTCTCATTTCCTTCATTTAATACATAGAATATATTTCATGCTTATCATTTGGTAGACAAGGTTGTGTACTACTGCACTACTTACAGATTATGGCTGTGGGTTTATATATACATTGGAAGTACGATTACCTACGATCGAGTGTGAAACCACAATTGCAATAACGCTTTCCTTGGGTCGATTTGTAAATAATCTCCATAAAAATAACTTAGATTATAAGCTACATGTTGTGCCATAATGATATGCTTTAAAAATATTGAATTTTTAGATTGAAAAAGGATTATCCACTTTCTTACTGTACTAGGCAATCATATTGGTTGCCTCTTTGCGTATATACTGCATATTATTACTATCACTGGTAGTATGTATCATAGTAGTCAAGCGAGGAAAATAATTATCATCTAATAAAACAATGATTAAGATAATTGAGATGTACATAAATACAATGTTACAGGAAACATACCTGGTTTTATTTATTTAAGTATACGTACATACAATACATTTATACATATTTGGTACCTACAGTATCATTATTGGATTTCCCGTTGTAAATTGCGAAATATAAAATTAAAGTTCGAAACAGATTTGATTTATTAGTATGTATGTACATACCTATATGTAGTAATACAATTTACCTGATAATGCACTACGTATACTTATACTTGTGTCCTCTGCTGTAGATCAACCCGAAAGGGCTGAGTATGTGCTTTGACAATAAAGATTTGATTTGATTTGTCTGTGTGTGTGATTACCAGATAGAGTACACACTCACTACTAAATGCAATTAAAAGTATTTTTGTCGCCTTCAATAGCAAACACCTACTATAAATCTTTAAAATGTGGGTTATAACTTTTATTATAGTAAACATCCGTAGATATGAATTCAAGTATGTGAATGTATGGACAATTTCTACTCAAAGGGAGTTCATCATTCACAATCTTAAAAAATTACATTAACACTGCCGCAATTTCGTCTCATCCCAACGAGCTTTAATTAGATGTAAGTACGTACTGTGAGGTAATAGTAATAAATACGTATTATAAATGTAATGAAATTAATTTTGTTCTTTCCTTACAAAGAATATCTTGAGCTTGATAATTTTTTGTATTTTTCTTACCATCATCTTCTTCAGTCGATTGCTCAACCAGGCTACATACGATTAGTTACTAGTTTTGTTTACCAAAAACAGCGTCCAATCCTACTCATAAACACATCTGCTGGTATGTCTACCTAAAATGCAACGAATACACATCCACCCATAATATACAGATAGAAATGTGTACTGCACAGAACATTAGATGATTTGGATATCCATTCACAAAGAGGCAGTACGTTTTACAGCTCATAAGTTTACGGTCAGTTGAATTCCATTATTCATCTGCATGCATAGACGCACCAGTGGCCTAAAGAAGCGAAAGGAAACCAAAGGTGTAGTTGTTGTTTGATTTGTCCTTGGCCCCGTGTCGTTTGCTTGGTAGCTTACGTTTACGAACGTTATGTTACGTGGAAATCACAAAATTGCAATTTGTTTTGCCTGCCACGATAAAAAACAAATACCTATTGCTATTATGCATGCGTATATCACAAAACAGTAGATCCTTTATGTGGTTGTAAATGTAAGTCAGGTACAACAGGTAGAGTTTAGACTATTACTACTTACTAGACCACTTTAACTACTTAGAAAGATCGTTTACTAATTACTGACAGCAATTTGGGTAGATACAGTAGGTAGGTACTACATGTATTCATACATGACGTTTACCTGCATGATAATAATGAGTTAAATCATCATTTCTCTCTGTAGTATCACATTGGCGAGAAAGTGTTCTACTATATACTGTAGGTGTTTATGAGATGGTGGACCTCGAACTAGATAATGACAGAAATATTTTACAGCTTTGGCTTGATAATTTACTGAAAGATACAAATGAATAAAGAAACAACATTTGCTTGATTCTTGTATTATAATTGAAAGTATACAGCAAGACAGCAATCAAATCATGTAAGGGGATAGGATACCTTAATTCTAAATAATGAAGTGTGTTAAATGTAAGGCGAGCCAAGTGCATAACAGTAACAATGCATTTGGTAGAAAGGATATGAATGATTTGTGTATAACTTGGTGCATTGCATACCAAGTGCTATGCGTATTATGTATTTTATAAAATATTCGATAATACTGTACTGTAAGGATTTGGTGTAAAATTATCATTAAACTCCTTTTACTATATGGTCAAGTAAAGATGAATATAATCCTAGTAGTGTAACATTGCAGATAGTCTGAGTAAGGTAATAATTCAGTTTCTAGTGTTACGCACATTCTTCTCATGACAGTTGGCCCAAGTTGCTGCGGAATAATTTTGTGACATTTTAAATGTCTCCTACTTTCACACTTATCTGACCTGTATGTCTGTGTCAGGTGAATCATCACAAGCTAACCTTTTTTGACTGTGGTAGTGCACCGTGTATGCCCATCACTTTAATGTGGATTGCGAAGTCTCGGAACAGTTCAGTGTCGTGTCAACTGCGAACAACTGCGAAGCAGAACCGGTCAGTGTATCTGCATTCGTAGCTACTTCTGTGTTTGAACAAATAATTACATAGCAGCCACATTGTGTCTAAGTACATGTGTCTATAAGAGACATTTAATAAAAGTTGAACTAATTCAATTCACTGAGATAAAAAAAAATCTCAGAGATCACACCAATCAACATGCACCATTACAAGAATTTGGTAAGATATTATACTTTCTTTTAATACATCATTAAATTTATTATTCAATATTAATTAATTGTGTGACCAAGCTGAGTTTTGCAATTGTAATTGTTGTAATAATTTGTGTGAGTGTTGGCATATAGTTAAGATAAAAAGTGTGAAGTGCAGTATAATGTGTAATGTAGTTAATAGTAATTCTACAGAAGAATACTGAAATGCATGTTAATTTTTTCACAGATTTGCATGGCAATTCTGACATGTGTTTCATCCTGTAACCATCAACATATGAAAGAGAAATACGGACATTTCAGTCAGTTCGGGGATCGTTTGAATGACATCAACCACAATGAACATCATCATACACATTTTCATGGTAATGTTGCTATAATAAATACGCCGGATGCGGCTGAAGCATTGAACAAACTCGCACCTTTACTTAAGGAAAAGCCTGCTACTTCTGTCAATGCAAACCGGGGGTTATTTAGCCCTGAAAACCCTGCTCCTCAATTCACAAGGTATTCACAAGAACAAATTAAATATAGAGGCAGATCGAGACATCATGGCAATACTAGAAAGGACAAAAGACTGACCCCTCAAGAACCTTTAGTTGAAGTGCCTTTTTCAGTTCAGATCATCAAAGAATACACTCCTCGATCGTTTAACAAATGATGTCACAAATTGCCAAACAATCATCACAAATTTACATACGTTAAATTAAGTATTTTACCAATACAAAGATCCGCCATGAATTTAAGTTTTTATGTAGATATAATGACATAGGTTATACAGATACATTACCAAGTAAACCAAGAGGGTTACAGCTCTAGTCAGTTTTTAGAATAGACAAAATACGGCATATAAAGATATAAATGTCTTTTTTTAATTTGAATGTATTTATTAGAATAATGTTAAATCTGTATGCACAGGTAATGTGTAGTATAACATTTGTAGGTCTATAGTTGTGCAAATTACATGTAAGATTTTATAATAAAAAATTGTGTTTGTGTATCAGATAGTTGAAAAACGAACAGGGCGATTTATTATTTGGCGCACCTATTAAAGAAGAGTATTTTCAGGTGTGAACAACAATTTCATTTATGAATGATGGACGTCTATTTCATATCTAGATAAAGGTATGTGACCTAAGTGCGCGAAAATCTTTAGCAAGGTAATGTAATTAACGTCCCCATATCAAATGTAAGAACTGTCCTTCAAGGAAAATGCAGATGCCTACATAAATTCGCAATAAATTACTGTCTCATCAAAACTTATCACGTAATTAAACTAAAATCTTTCCCGTATACAGAAATGACACTTCACTCATTGCCAGTAAATCATGTAGACTTCCGTTGACCATAGAAAAATATTATAGTTCTTTTAATCTCTTTGTGTATACGTATACTATATACAAAATAACATTTGCATTATTCTTTGTGTTTCAGTATTCATATTTCTCAGTTAACATCTATCGAGTAAAAATGTGCATATAGGTAAGTAAATTGAAAGTTGCAATGAAGAGGTGCATAAAACTTGTCCCAAACAAAGGTATACATAGCACACGTTGGCAATACTTATCGTAATAACTTGAATCATGACATGTTTAAGAAAGGAAACTACATGAATTCGATCAGATTAAAAAATTGCAACCAAAGCCAACTGCATTACAGTATACCTACACTTTTCCTTGCAGTTACTCATAATTCTCGTTTGTATAGAGACATGAATTGAATACAGATAGAGGTAATTAATGTGTAGCATCTTCAAATGCATTTTTATCCTCTGCCCCAACCAGAACCACCACCGCGACCTGAACCGCGACTACGTCTGCCAAGACCTAATAAAAACAATATTTCAATTGTAATTTGTAATTCCATCACTTTTTTAAAGGTTATTCTCAGTCAAATTAACACGAAAATGTAATCAGTAATTATCATCGTACCTGAGAATAATCTTGATAAAAATCCTGGCCTACGTCTTCCGCCACCACCGCGTCCACCAGATCCTCCGCCAGTTTGCCAACCGCTAGATGCTGCTGGACTTCTGGCAGCACTTTGTTGCCATCCACCACCGGAAGCTTGTGGACTGCGAGCAGCAGTTTGCCACCCACTGGAGGCTGCTGGACTTCTTGCAGCCGTTTGCCATCCACTACTGGAAGAAGCACCAGCAGTTTGCCAACCACTACTGGAAGCAGCACCAGTTTGCCAGCCACTACTGGAAGCAGCAGACTGAGGTTGAGCTCCTGTTTGCCAGCCACTGACTGCAGCACTTTGTCCACCGCTTCCCCATCCTCCTCCTCCTCCTCCTCCGCTTGAGAAAGAACCCGGTCCTGGTTGCCATCCGCTGCTACTGCTACGACCCTGATTTCCAGCCAAGACGGCAACGCAGAAACTCAAAAGAATCTAAAGAACGAAACACACAATGTGAGAATATCACACAAAATTACACACAACGCTTTAAAAATAATGTTTTAGCGGATATACTTACAATGGGCTTCATTTCACAAATCGGGAGAATTCCCAATTTCAAACAAATTCCAAAACAATTACAACAGACACAAAAATATTATTTGGTTATTGAAGCGATCATGTAACTATTGAAGACTTGTTGACTTCGGAGGAAGCAGGAGACAATTGCACGTGTCGATACAGATCGTTGCACTTTTATAGCAAAGCTTAAAAGGCATATTTCTGGAATAATGGGTCTGTTGTAAGATGATACAATATACGAATGGTTTGTGTGTAAACTTTGTTTACTACTGAGATAAAATTCAACTAGATAAACTTCAACTTTGGTGATAACCTTACCTTCAGATTTTACAAATAACCCTGTCACACATAAGCTAAACATGCAAGTCCTTATCCTTTAGCATCTGATTATAATTTTATATCAATCTATGAAGACTCTTCTATGTTTTCTTGAATTGCTATATCTAAAAACATGTGTTTTTACCATCTTACGGGTCTCATTTATTATGTGCAATTACTTTGTTTTTTAATGGACTTGCCTCACTTGACATGGCATTGCTTCGTTATCAATGCACCCCTCTTGCTTTTTATTTACAGCTAAGCTCCTATGAATGTACGGTTCACATGCATACGGAATGATTTAGGAGGCAGAAGTTTATAGGCATACCTTTACAGTAGTAGGATGCACTATGTGTATATTGGATCGGTATAATATAATAATATGACATTCTCAGTTCTCACGATCTTTGCTTTGGCGAAAAAGTTGAAAGAACGAAGAAGAAGATGATACATAACGACAACCTTATCTCCTCGTTGAGAATCCCATACAATTATTATCAATGGCAATCCTTTAGGCAGTTTACTGCATTTAAGGTAACATTAGCCGTAATTTTTCCTACACTATATTGTATAATTACTGGGCCTGCATAATGTGTTTAGTGGGTGGTTCATTTCTAAACATTGTGGTGGGAAAGGTACTATATAAGTATACAATGAAATATTATGAATACAACAAAGTGTACCTTTTTTGCGAAATCATGCAATAATTTTTAGTTATTCCGTTTCTTTCACTTTTTACTATGTTTAACCTTTCAAATAATTGAAAAACTGACAGTTATGAATAATAGTGTACTTTCCTGCTGTACTTCTCTCACTATCAATCTTCTCACTCATTCATGAATGCGAAGACTGATGTGAAAAGATTGAGCTAATTTTATGGTAAGAAAATGAAGTAAAAATATTAGGAAATCATGTTTATTTGAAATTTGCAATCACACGTGTAATTAAATGTTCACACACTGGACTAAAAAATCCAGAAGTAAATACATGAGATTCCCAGGTTTCTGTAACCATAATCAATAATAATTTTTTGGGTTTCGACCAGCAAAATTTTTATGTAGAATGGTAAACTGCTACATCCTTTTACTTTTATGATGCCAAATTCTACACAACATGTAGATAAACAGATAAATGAGTAAACAATGATTTTGAGTTGGCTAACGCAAGCTTCGAGTTTCCAAATTAAGGTTGAGGAATGGAGATTTTTTTAAATTTCTTAGGTGATTAGAAAGATCATTTTGATGAAAAAATCCATCCTTTATATTTTAACACATATCTATATAAGTAAGATGCTTTACACATTGATGTTCACAAATAGTTACCAGACTGACTGGAACCCATCATAACTACTACAGCTATGAAAACCTGACGAAAAGTATCGACGTTACACGCTTTGACTGTTTTGCCACAACATTTATTTATACATTCATCATTTGATGACCATGTAGATTTCGAAATCAATTTTGTACAGATGATACTTCTTGAAATAAAATTCTCTCGTACTGAGAGAAGACATTCTTAACATAGTTCACAAAAATTTAAAAGCTACATAATATGTTTTATATGATTTTTACAAATCTAATATCAGTATGGCCGTAGTCTTGTCTAGAGAAGGAGTAAGACAAGTTATGAATAGACAGAACTTTTAATACTTCAGAATAGTAAAATTGAACCTGATTTTTAATTTCTGGACTTTGTTTGAACAAATGAAATGTCACATACATAAGTATGCACATGCACTTCGACAATTGTATAGGTTTCTACAGTGTTCATGTATTTCAATCTAATCCATGTTTTATTAAAATAAATTGGGACAGGTTAAATAAAATTAAATTGGATATTTCTTGTCGTATACCGAACTAGTCTAATTCAAAAATCAAAATTTCGTCAAGAAATCAGAAAAGTACCTTTATTCCCTCATTATTCGGAGAAAATGCTATTAATGTATATATGCATATTTTGTGATTATAAATATACTTCTCATCTTATTTAGAAACTTCTGCTTGTTTTTGAAAAGGTTTAAGCGTACAAAAGCTATGTATCTTCAAATATATTTTATCTGTGTATTATAATATGATGTACAAACTCTACAAGTACAAAAGTAACAAGAGTTCAATTCTATTTAAACTATAATAGCTAACCCAGCAGTAAATTTAATGTAATTTGAAACGTGTTTTTCACACTTGTAGGGTGGAAATACCTAAATCGAACTTCGGAAGATATACAAAGAATGTGCATTAAAATTATTGTAGTGTTAGTAACTTTTACCAATTAAAGTCATCTAAATTAAAACTATGTGTCAAATCCACAAACCAATACATGGACAAATTTGACCTTAATAAATACATTTGAACAAAGAATTGGTCTTATCTAAAATGTATCTAAAATACTTAGCGTGTTGCACATTGCATTGCATAACTGACAGTTTCTATGTTAAACTATTTCTTAAACATACACCGAATCATATTACTCGAATCAAATACTTATAATTTCAATTGCAAACAAATTCATACTATAAGTGTAAAATTTAGTGTAAACCAATATTCTCTAAATTATGTGTGCACTATATTAAACCTATGCATAATGTATAATTTACAGATAATGATTTTTGTAAACAAATTGAGTAGGTTATTTACAACTTACTTATTACTTACTTACTTTATACTCAAGATATCGGATTTACAACTAATAATGTGATTATCTTATCTTATAAAGTTAAAGTATTATCATTTCACTGGAAATAGTCAGTTTTTACAATTGTAAGTCTAACTCTATATAAAATGTCCTGAAAATTGTACAGAAATGTATTTACTCAAAAGCTTAAAAGAGCTTACACTATGCAATTATGGAGCCTCTACAATATATTTTGGAATCGGTTCTACATTCCTGAATGCAAAGTAATACTTTCGTGTAACACCAAATAAATTATTGTCTTGAAAATAAATATGATAAAATATATGTCTATGGATAATACAATCTGGATTAACATTGAATGCATCGTATTAGTATATGATTTTTGGTTTCATTTGTGATGATTTTGCAGATCTGGAGTTAGTGACAGTAATGGGCATTCGTCGTTTGTATTTACTGCTGGACTACAACAGATTGACATTCACCATCATGGGCAACTTTCAGTCCTAAAATTGTAAATTATGATATAAATTAATATGCATTTCAAACAGTTTTTGTAGGTTTGATGGTTGTTTTTTTTAAGTTAATAAAATGTCAAATGTCAAATTTAATTTTAATAAAATTACCTGCTGTCCTGCATCTCTTTTCACATCCAAGTTGACAAGCGTTGTGATAAGTTAAACCGTTACTACCGCAGACAGGTCTGTATTCTTGTTGACAAACGCCGCAATCAGCACAGTCAGCTACATAAGAAACCCAATCCATATAACTTATGTTTTTTATGTATATGAAAATGATTTTATAAATGAAGTATGTCTACTTACGGTATGCTGAAACGGGTAAAGATGAAATAGCAATAAGGACTAGCAAGAAAATTCCTAAAATCACTTTTGAAGACATGATTTTAAAAAACAAGAGAACTGAGCGTCCTTTTCTTTAGTTGTATGTGAAGCGTGCAAGAGGAGAGAAGAACTGTGGTTCGTAAGATGGCAAGCAAACTCTCAACTGCCTGAAGAAGCAATAAAAATTTGAGAAGAAACAGCTTGAGATTTTATTTGGGTACAAGGTGGGGGCACCATTCTACTCTTTAAAAGCGAAAGTGGCACCTTTACAACATGTTTTTGCATGTAGATCTAATATTATGTAGTTCACTGCTTCCAATTGGAAACGAGATACAGATTTACCTTCTCCATAATCGAAGCATCAATCTAGATTATTTACAGTTCATCCAATGTACTTACCATCACTTTAAATGTATGCAGATGTGAGTACACAAATCAGGAGCATATTTCCAAGTGGTGTGATACGCAGCAATTACACTCACAACAATCAAATGATGTAACAATGCCACTAACATTTCAGTGTGTAATAATAATGCCAGTCTCTTCATACAAGTTCTATGTCTTATCAATCTTGTTCATCATGAAACATATACACATAGATAGAAAGTTCACTGTCTATAAAATATCCCATGTATATAAAATCGTTTGGTTTCAATCAGAATTTATTTTCAATGAATAAATTACAGAAATTCAATCTACAGCAGTAGGTAGACCATATATATTATACAATCGAAAATAAGTTAATCCCATCAGTACTGTAATTAAATACAAAAATAAACCTCATTCACATGATAATTGTAATAATAACGACACAATGTAAACAAATGAAAGGATTAAAACGCAAATCTACATCTATAAAGGTTCAATGATTTCCATTAAACAAATCTGAAAACTCATGCTTCGTCATTCTTGAAGCAATGACATCAGTCGGCTCATAAAAGGCTTAATCTTTATGCTTTGAGACACATTAAAAGACAATTATTTTTTATTCATAAACTCTCCACCCTTTCAGATCAGATTAAAAGTTCAGTTGTCTCTGAATGAATTGTTGGATTAATAACTGGCTTCATTAATTTAAATGTATATTCCATTCTGAAGTTCGATTACAGTATCTATGTATTCTGAAATTTAATGACACTAACATTGACGATAAAGAGGAGTGGCAATTTCTATTAAGTATAGTCCATGTGTGCCTACTTATATAACACATCGTGTATCGAGCAGATTTACACAGTATAATTTTCACACGAAGGAAATAACATGACAGTATACCTGTTGTCCCTATATGCGTCCTAAGAGATATACGTATAGGTATACATTATTATAATTGATATATTTGCCAACATCGTAGCATCGGATTAATTAATTTTAAGCTTATTCATTCTCGAAGGAAGGTGTCAGTCTCACAATAAACATTTACTTGTGTATATAATTTGTGATTAGTCTGATTAGCAATGGCTCTAAATAAAGCTGAACGAGTGTTAATCAAGCTGTTACAGTTTTAGACAACTGCACGTTTATTATCATTGTACTTGGTTAGTTCATTATTTGTATAAATTGTTACGAATGTATCGTGACAACAAATTTCAACACTGAACTACTTTCAATTTCTTGTCTGTAACAACCACACATGTAAAGGTAGTCCGTATGTGTATTAGAAACACGGCAAAGAAAATGTCGCAACGACAAAGGAAACATTCATTCTCATAATCGATCAATTCATATAACTCACTCACTCTGCAATGTGGTTAGTGGCTCTGACTACAGTAGTACCTCCATACCTCAAGTGGCAATAATGAAACTGTATAGTGCTGCAGTAGCATCAATATTGCAGTTCAACTACTTCTAGTTACCACCAACAAGCACTTAATGTAGCTACTTATATAACATGAACAATATAATAATAAAGAATTTAATGCATTTGCATTTAGAGAATACACTATACATCAAAATATTTGTACGTGTTGTTCACAATGAAGTACCTGAGCAATGTAGACCTACATATTTTTATCTTATGTCATATATACACAGACATTTGCATGTGGACTGTTACATATTTACTTTTTTATATGAAATTCTAAGTGCTCGTGGTATGGTAAACGCGAGGAGTTACGAATAGCCATTATATATGGCAGATAAAAATACGTTCTTATTAACTTACAGAAAAATACAGTGTAATAAATAGGTAGTTGGGTATTTTCCAGGGTTTATCAGGAACAGAAATCTAAACTCCCAAGCGTGTGCAATGCACTTATAAGTACTATAATTTACGTGTAAACTTGTCAGTATTTACAAAAATTGCATTATGCAACAGAATTGTCCTCAATGGTGACTTTATTTAATCTAATTTACACAGAGAGTTACTCTCAGAGCAAATCGAAAGGTCGCATCGTTTAAATAATTACAGCAAAAAAAATTTCTTGTCATTTCATTCACCTTTCATCAACAACTATTTTTCCATGTTATTGAAACACACAAAACTTTATCAGCACCTTGTAGGTACCTACGGTGTGGTTTAAGTATGATGTTTTATCGTTATGAGACAAATTGCTTCGTACTTCAGTTTGTTGTAAATAATGTTTGACAGTTATAGATATAATATTTTTATTATTTTTCTTCTCTTCTAAACTTCTAACATATTTCGTTTATTAAGTACCTACCTAATGAAACTCAACTGCACCTTGCCAAAATTAATTATTTCCATAAGCTCCAATTACATTCAGTTCATTATTTATGTAAGTGGGCCAAGTACTATGTAACCGTAGCCTGTTTCCCTCTTCAACATTTATCACTGAGGATCGATACACAGGCAATAATTGATTGTGAATTTGAATAATAAGGAATTAAGTACAAGGCAGCATATATTAATGCTAATTACATCCTAAACAATTGAAAAATGAAGCGTACCTGTGAGGAACGTTTATTGCATGTTATCACTCACAATGAATATTATTTTGCATTTTAATTAACACGTAATTGTGGTAAGTACTTAAATATTTAAATAAGTTGGTTTGGAAAGACTAATTTTATAGGAGTCTATACAAATTAGCTCATTATCTTGCTAAGTATAAGTAAATAATATAATTTTTAACAAAACTGAAAAAAATCATGATATTATATTTAAAGGAGTAGTTTTGGACAGGATAACTCTTTGTCAGTTATCATGCCGCGTGTATCGGTAGAGTACTTAAGAACATTAATGCTACAATAAACGTCAGTGACGATCCTCGAGATATGTTTTGTAGATGTTGTAAACAACACCCCGTTTCTGTATTTTAATAGCTAGTGAAGTGTAACGAAGAAGAATGTGTGCATATATTTTGCAGAAACGATCGTTAGTTAACACAGCACTAAATAATGCTAATAACAATGTTTTTGTAATCAAGTCTTCACGATGTAGAAAATGGCAGGAAATGGTCATGTATCATATTTTCATAAACCGTTTAGCGTAGAAAACATCTTTCCACTTTCTGAATATAACTGACAAGTGAGTACTACGGTTCTTTTGTTTGCCCAACTGTCCGTTTACAGTGTGCCATTATGTGCTTGTTTTTGCGTTTAGGTTAAAGAGTTCATGAGACCACTGTGCTTTGTTTATCTACTTACCTAGTCGTGGTTAATGTGTAGGATATAATGTGGTTATTATATGTGAATTAGTAATTACATTTATTACCACGCATTGTGTGCCCATATAAATATTCCTCGTGTTTGTCATGCGGTAATTCCTACTTTGTTTTAAGCGTTATGCATTTTTAAGCAATACTTATTACTTATCATGCGAAGAACAAATACTTGATTGAACGGGCATGACAAAACATTCCCTTAATTTCGCTAATAAATCTTGCAGAATTTTTAATTCCTCTCTGTGAGTGTAGTAATACATAATTCACTCATTGCATCTTCATCTTTTCCTGACTACGTATGTCGATAATGTTACGTTCGTTTTTATACAACAATAATAACTTTGACTTAAACTTGCACATCTCCTTCGTTAACCGGATTTATTTATTGTGTACAAACGCAAACATCATAGCCAAAGGAAAATTCTAGTTAGAATCAAGTACACGCTCACTTTTCATTTATTATTTACACACACTGATGTTAAATTTTATCTTGTCGCACTTAAACAGACATGCAATGCGAATATGGCAAAAGAAGAAGGGTGAGTGAGTGTAACTTTGCTTGTAATTTGCGTGGCTGACTCGTGTCTCGAGAATATTTTGCTGGGTACAGTCACTTACTGTTACTTCGTCTTATGAATATGAAGGATTGTATTTAGCCTTCATATAAAAGCAACAATCAGAATATACTAGTATGCACAATGTCCAGTTCTTTATTATACAAAATGCCATAGGGCAATGCTAGATTCGAATTTTCTTTTGACTCTTCCTCTCATCTCATCTTTTACATCTTTCATGCCTAAACAATCCTTTCTCATTTGTATGTTTAACTCTTCAGTGTGAAGACGAATCTCGAACAGACAGGATTACTAGCAACCAACCGGCATATAAAAATCTTGAGCTAAAGCTTCTACTAGTAGTAAAAGGAAGAGAATTCTCAATTGTATTATTCTCTAAGTTACAAGTAGGTTAATAATACAATCAAATCATATTAACGTTTGCATGTAAAATATTCTGGTCTGGATGAGTGTGAATGCGAAACACCTTTCGCTACACATTGACGCATTCTTCAACTTACTATACGTATAATTCACCACAATACCTATCTAGATTTTGATTATTTAGTCTTCGTCACGAGAAATATCCTCGTAATTTGTATTTTCGTCTAGAATGAAATAAAATATAATTCGAGCAGTCACAAAATCCTCGTTCACCGCAACAAATCACACATGCGATGGTCTGCAGTTGACTCAATCTATTTTTCATCTCTTTTGAGATTTTGTAGACAGGATAATATTATGTTAAGCTCTAAAGAGTGTTTGTATAGTATAATATTTACAAGTTTAGTTTATATGCATGAATAACCATCATGGAAGGTATATACTAATAATACCTGTGTTGCACACTTATTATAATACTATAATTGATTACTTCTTTCAGCTCAGATGTACATGTCAAGTTGAGTGTATAGGTAACTTTACGAGATTAGTAGAGTTGACTCTCTAAGGTGAGTTCATTCATATTTGTATACTATATAGATATATTCCACACTTGAATGTAACATCATGCTTTAAATGATGATGATGATACTCGTGATGTGAAAGTCTGGAAACATTGAGAAAACAACATTGCACAAAGACGGGGCAGTACGAAACGAGCTGTTGTCAAACGAGGATAATTATTTTACTGTTCTAAACTAAAAGCTAAGCTGCAACACAACAAAAAGTGCATATAGATATACAAATAGTGTCAAAAGTCATGAGAAAACAGAAGACAAATGACTTGTCTCTGAAAAATCTGATGCGGCACAAATAATACTTATGCACTTCAGTTAATCTTACTAAAGCATGTACTTGTTCATAATATTGTGCAAATCTTCTGTCCACATTTTCCACCCTCACCTCGCAAAGTAATGATATGGCCTTTCTTGGGACACTTACCTTACTTGTACATATAGATAATATTCTCTATCCTTACAGTGACGTATACAATGAAGATAGTATTAAACGTACAAAATGTACGTATAAGTAATATACACAGGAGTGTTTCCATATTTGTAAGAAATATTATTGTGGACAAATGAACACAATTTTCATTTACCGCTATTACCTCGATTCCAAAACACCTCTATATGAATGGCACTCCTGCTGATGAATTCAATTAAGAATAAATGCCTTGAAATGTGACATGATTATAAAAATAATATGTGATACCTACATACAATACTACTACAGGCAACACTTATAACTTTTATAGGAATAGATTTGAAGATGATGTTACTTAATACAAGAAATGAATTGCTTATACTCTATAGCATTATTATACAGCAATTTAATAGTGTTACAACATATCTGTAGAATCTGTGATTATTTGTTACAATATACGGAATAAATAGCACAAAGGTGAGTGAGAGTATAGTATGTATCTGCAAACTAACTGACAAAATTATTTTGTCTGGCCTGGCTTATGATGATAATGATGATGACCCGAACAGACTGCTAACCAGTCAGAGTACTTACACTTTAATATGTGCACATAATATTTTCATTGCATTGAACAAAGAATAGAGACATCGATTTCGTCGTGGCTTTTACATATACGAATAGTAAATAGAGACAGTAGAAGACGGTCAGACAGGTCAATTCAACTTTAGAACATCCTTGACAAAAAAATCAACAGTTAGCCGAGTCAATGGGCTCTGCACATACGCATCCACGATAACAGCAAGTAATTTGTCAATTTTGGCAAAAAATGGCAACATGTTGTTAGCAGTTAGGATACTAAGACTATTATTGTACATATAAATGAATTACACGTAGTAAAAAATACACACAGAGACAGATTTGAAATATTGCTTGTTACAAGTGATTAGACTTGTAAATTTTCAATTATTAGATGCACACTAATGCACACATGGTTTTTCGCTTAACAGAAATAGTAACTACATGAATTTCATAAAATGTTAGCGTGTACAGACACAACAGCCAAGATAAAAATGATTAATTTACTTTGGGAATCCGCTCTGTTTGAAGAGTGTGTCAAACAGACAAAAAATTGAGTAATTTGTAACATATTACTAGCCAAGCAGGCAAGACTCATCTTCATTTGCCACGAAACTTATTCTTACATAAACAGAAAAATTAATTAGGTAGTCAGGAAAAGAACTCAATAGATTTTTGCCTGACCTCCTAGAATCAGTTCGATGGTAGCCAAAACAAATATTTCACATTTCATCCCAAAGGAATAAGAAAACGTAATTGTAGTATAAAAATGTATATAAATATGCACACATGTAATTAATTCATACTTAAGCAATCGAATCGAAGTATTGTTTTGGTCCACCGCGGTCCAATTATAATGATGTTGCATTTACTACAATTATTATTGAAAGATGCTCACTAAGATTGAGAGTAATATCGAAATGAGGAATAATATCCCCTTTAGCCACCAGCAAAATAATGCAAATTAGATAGAAGAAGCATGCCATCATTCGGTCAACCTCCTTTTGTTGCTCTATCATAATATAAGCTAAGAAGTAGGAAACCTATCTACATAATATTAGCCGCATTAGAATGTTTATGAGAAATTCAACTTTTTATAGTTACCAACAGCATGACACACATTGGACTTTGCTTTTAATTGAAGTACACACGTAAGTACACAAAGTAGCGTTCATTTTCATAGAGATATGACATGTGCTACTGTTTTATCGTACTCCCACAACTGACTCTACCTAATAATTAGTAGTATTATATAATCTCTTATTTATCGATACGAAATAACAATGCATGCTAAGGTATTTCTTAGCCTTACCTGTAGTAGCTGCCTTTAATAAGCTCAGTGAAACTTGAACATGCATTAATTTATAAGCATAGCATAATTGTTTTGCATTTGCACCAAGCATGGGATTTTCTTCAGTAGTGATGTGAATGAATTCATACTACGAAATAGGATTCTCAGCTAAAAGTGATATTATAATCATATATAAGCGATGTGTTATTGAGATTTAGTTAGAAAATACACATAGAACGCTAGTTTTTGCATTCCTCTACAGTGCAAGTGTAAAATAAGGATGTCATGTCAAGTATCGTTGCTGATGATGAACCATAAGCTACACGATGCAGGTTGACTCGAGCAAATTAACATAGCAAAAGGGATGATGCTCCGCGATGATAGCCAACTTCCACGTTCGTTGTATATATAAAGTATATGCAGTCTTGTACCTACGTTTTGTACTTTGTATTGCATTATTGTAACTTACTTGTATACTCTTTTTGCATTGGTGGGGTCTATGTCTCCACAGCTTGGTTTTGTTTGTGTAAATGTGCTTATACAGTGATGCTATTCCATATTCTGCATGAAAAATGAAATAATGTTGGTTGGAGTGTGCCAATAATGGATTATTATTATGATATGGCATATAAAACTTGCTTTTGTGACTCCTATGTATTTTGAAGCATTAAAATGTAGGTGAAGCTCCTCTGCAGGGTTTTCGTATTCTTTTATGTCTGACTTGATAAATATGGGAGAGCTTGGGTCAAATTCACTCAGTTGCTGAAAAGTCACTGTTGGGGTTATATGACAGAAAAACATCTATAGCATTTCAATTAGGTTAGTGCAACATTGAAGGCTGGTTCAGTTGCACGGTGATACTTTGCCCATTGACAGTAGCCGTGAGTGTGGAGTATTTTTGAGGTGTTTCAGTGAAACGTTCTGTGTGAAAAGTGCCATCATCCTTCAACATGCGAATTTCTGTCTTGGTAAGCAAGCTTAAGCAATTAGCTCTTTAATTGTGACTTCATTTATCATCAGAAATAAACTTTGACGTTTCGCCTTGTTAAAATTCATGAAGGAATTTTGGAAAAACACAAGGCTACATAACTACGTGCTTACTTTACAGTTTAATGTGACTTACTTAAACTTACTTGTGTTGACGAACTTTTGTGTTTCATAGTGTTACATGTTTACTCCATTAAAATACCTAAGCGTATTATAGTTTTAAAAATCAGTGATTTGTTAATATGATCGTGGATTTTTTGTAATAATCTTTTAATTTTCAGATGGTACTGCTAGTAGGTGTAGCAGTAGCCTTTGCTGGTCAGAGTGGAGGTGGAGGAGGAGGAGGAGGAGGAGGAGGTAGCGGATGGGGTAGTGGAGGCGGCGGTGGCGGCGGTGGCCGCTCTAAAGGATTGACATTTACCATCGATTTCGGAAAAATTTTCAGAAAAATTACATCTCTTTTCAGTAAGGGAAGACGTAATAATAACAGCGGAGGGGGTGGATGGGGGGGACAACAGGCTACAAAAACACAAAGTAGTGGAGGATGGTCCAGCGGCGGTGGTAGTAGTAAAGGACAGCAAAGTAGTGGAGGATGGGGAAGTGGTGGGGGATCTTCTCAATCTTCGGGATGGCAAACACAACAAAGTAGTGGCGGCGGTAGCGGATGGGGTAGTGGAGCTAATTCCCAAGCTCAATCTTCGGGATGGCAAACACAGTCTCAACCTCAACAACAAAGTGGTGGTTGGTCAACAATTGGAAATTCTCAAGCTCAATCTTCAGGGTGGCAGACGCAGTCTCAACCTCAGCAACAAAGTGGAGGATGGTCCAGCGGCGGAGGTGCAGGCGGAGGAAAAGGAGGCGATAATGATGGATATTCTCCTGGAAGCGGAGGATATTCCATTCCAACAAATAATGACAACAATAAGGGTGGTGGTGGTGGCTACTCCGGAGGAGGAGGATCAGGTGGTGGACAACAAGGATGGGGTCAACAACAACAACAACAACAAAGTTCCAATAGTCAAGGCTGGCAAAATCAACAAGCCCAATCAGCCCAAAGTTCGGACAGTTACAGCCAGGGCTGGCAGAACGGACAACAAGCACAAAGTTCCAATAACGCCCAAGGCTGGGGTCAGCAACAGCAACAAAGTTCCAATAGCCAAGGTTGGCAAAATCAACAGGCACAACAAAGTAGTTCCAACAGCCAAGGCTGGCAGAACGGACCTCCGCCACAAAGCTCCAATAACGCCCAAGGATGGGGCCAACAACAAAGTTCCAATAGTCAAGGATGGGAACAAAAACAACAACAACAAAACCAACAATCCAGTAATCAAGGCAAAGGCTGGAGTAAATAAATGTCAAATAGTCACTTTATGTTAAGAAATTGTCGGAGGAGACGCCACCGAATTTGTAGATTACAATAACTTATTCAATTCAAAACGAAATTTTATTAGGTAATTTGTGCTCTTAAAAATGGCAAAAATTTAAAGTAAGGAGTAAGTTATTTGCATAATCTGATTTTGATTACGTATCACGGTTAAGACATGCAGCAAGCAAACGCAACCCTCCTTACTGTGTGTACACATTCATTACATGTTGAAATTGTTTTATTACATACATTACAGATAGATAATGATCCTTGTCGTATTTCATTTACATTGCTGCCAATTCAAATAGATGTAGTAGAAGATTAAATGTAGAAGTATGTATGATGTACGTACGCTGTAAGTATTTCGTTCATTTATGTGTAAGATTGTCACAAACATAAAACTTTATTCCACTACAGTTCAGATATGATATATGATATTTTTACCTGTATAAACGTTGATTTTGAAACAAAGTAGATTTAGTACTCAGCTAAGGCTTGGGGAGTATAATGTGAGAAAAAATGAGAATAAAAAGAGTTACACATGCCTTTTGTAAACAAATGCTTTATAAGTATGTTGAAGTTGTATGCGTTTTTGTGTTCATTTCATTTCAATACGATAACAAATTGGCATTGATGCTGCTGCATTGTTTTTCATATCACATTATTGCAGGCTTTGACAGACAGACCTGTCAGTAAAAGTTGGATAATATGAAGCAAAGCCTGTAATGCAAACACGAAAATCATGAATGCCTGTTTTCTCACGTAGTTGTAACTACATCATTGACAACAACGGTTATTTACGGTTTACCAAATCAAAGATTAAGGACCACAAGCTGAACATCTTCTAGCTGTGTAGATTGAAAGTATTTTATAGCTGCTTACATATTTATCTTCTTACCAAGCCAAACCACATTCCCTTTTCGCATTTTCTAAACAGCTTTCTTCTCAAAAAACTATGCTAATGAAGGAGTCTCATAAATCATCAAAAGTAATTAAACAATTTGAAAATCTTGCTTGCAATTATTTTCAGCCTCTTTATCAGCGTAATGGAATCAACAGATAATTATTTTAAAACAAAAAAGCTGCCAACTTTAGCTAAAGATACATGTCTATCTCAGTAGTGTCAGCATTGGGTGTTCATATAGTGGTGGTCGTTTGTTATGGTCTGTCGGCTTATAATTTATAGGTGAGGCTACTAAACTGTGTTGCACTACGAGCTGGTGAGCAAAATAAGAGAGAAAGTCACAAAATCTGACAATAATATCTCTAATGAAAATTAGTAGCTATTAGAATTCTTTAGAAGAGTTCAGAAGGAGGTGCCCAGGCGCCTTGCATGTAAGATGAGACTCTTTTTGCAGGTAATCTTGGGTAGTTTGATGACTTGATGGTAGTAAACAAAACAACAAGAATCAAAATTCGAATAAAACTTACTCCCCTGTAATTATGTTTAGTGCGCATCGTAATACTAATAAGTAATAACCCAAACTTACGTACTCTTACTTATTAATAAGTGAGGTATCTTTAAGGCGAAGGTAAGATAAATTGAAGCTGTAATTTTCTCATGAGTCCGTTATAATCCCATTTGATTTTACGACTACACTGTGCACTACTAACCTTTATAGCTTAAGTTTATATTTCACACTGATTTTATGCTGAGAGCAGTATAAACCGGAAGTGTTCCGTTCTTGGAATACATATCTACATCTTAAATATAAAAGCGAAGCAGAAATTAGCATTCTGTTTTGCTATTTGAAACAATTCACTCTTGATTTGATGATAAAAAGTGTAATTTGTATAAATCTGGCTTTTGGGCATGGGTTGTTTGCTCTTTAAGAGGTTTTCCGCACATAGCGATTTCTATCTCATCGTGATTTAGAAACTCATCGATGGAAAACAATCCACTTTTCATTTTCTTATAGAGATTTTCCTTTAATGTTAGCGATGAAATAATGTAGCTCGATGATTTGACTTGGCTTGTTCTCTACAAGACTTATGCAATTATTCTTGTTGTGCTCTTTGAAGTCTGTCTTGGCTTTATCCATAAAAATTATACTTAGCACGCAAGAGTATGCTGTCTCGTCTGTACATGAGTACACAGATGAACATCGCAGAGTCTGCAAATATTATAAGGAAGAGAGATTCAGGAAGAAAATATCATGTTTTCAATTTGGTCAAATGAAATTAATTTTTGGGGAAGCCTTTCATCTTCTATAGTGGAGGTATGTAAAATGCATACTTGCCATTTAAGAGTCATAGATCATAAAAGTATCACTCTTTACTGCAAGGGAGTAGAGTATCCAACTAAATCTGAGTACCTATGCAATAATAACACATGTAACACACTAACTAAGACAAAAAGACGACAAGAATTCTACTTCTAATATTTAGCACTAAAGATATAAGTCATAAAAAGTTCCCACTGAGCATTAGGACATAATGCTGACAAAGTGCAACTCTTGTGTGCAATCCTCGACATCTTCCCATGACTTTACATAATATAAAGGGCTAATACTACTTCATATTAATACAGTACCTTATTCTTCTGCACAAGATAATATACAGAGAGAACCGACTCTGCAACTAGCATTTAGGTAACCAGTATAATCATATTATATTCAAATAGTAATAAAATAACCGTCTAGCTACATCAAATAAATGTGCGATTGTATGATGATGAGAACGAAAGTTACGAAAAGCAAATCCTATCATGTAGCCACACACACGACAAATTACAACAAAAAGTACAACAGTAACCTGCGGTATATATTAGCACTATGTAGGATACCCAATGTAGTTCTATGTGTACCATGCACATTAATGCTCATAATATAAAATGTGTTAGTATGTTATATGCATACGGTGCTGGTATAAATGTAAATTACAGCTTACTAGCTTATTGGAATATGTTTCACTTGGGATTCTGTAAAATGTACATTAGTGCCTTCGCCTTTGCTTTGCTTACCCTTACCACTATTACTGTATTACTTCCACCTATCCTATCATTTAATATAACGTGCCTATATTTCACAGAATGTCTTTCCCTTCTTCACCTTTATATTCTACTTGCAGTTGCAGCAGTATCTTCTACATAATAACATATTATAATAATCTTTGCTGGTCCGCTGTAATATCGTAAGTAATCCACGAGGAAATGGAAAGACCTGATGATGATGAGCTTACAATATATTTTATGAGTTTAATAAATACGTTCTTCTATAAGTGCAAGTTATCTTATAAAACTACCGCAATAATTCTTTGAGAACAGACCTGCATCCTTTGCAATTGCAACACGATGTATCAAATTACCTGTTTTTAATTAAACAGATTGAATCTTCTTTTTCATAAACAATTATTTCTTATCATCACGGTGATGTTCACCAATTCTTTCTTTGATGCACACTTTTCTACTACAACATTCTATAGGTAGTGCTCTTTCAAAAAAGTAAAGTTAACATACAATTGATCAGTAGTAAATAAAAACAATGATGCTACTTGATTGGGCTGCAGTAACTATTAATTATGGATAGTTTCGGTTAAAGCCTGTGATTCTTCATTTCATAAAAAAGAGAATGAAATTCATCTGAGCCTATCTCATGTTATGCATTTAGAGTTTATAAAGTTCAGAATTCATGTAAGGATTATGAAAATTATAATGAACAATGCTACTTTTTCTACTTTTTTCTATTTAATGAATAATAAAAAGAATGGTTTCATTTGTATTGTGTTTTATTGATTCTTCATGGTTTGTAATGAAATGATATTACACAGTAAATTGAACTAGTTTGTTAAACACTTTGTTTCTAAATTTGACTATACAAAAATGTTGTTGAATAGAATACATTCATGCTTGTTGTAGTAAACAATACACCACATCTTGATCTGTTAATAAAAAGACAGAATACTAATATTATTATGAACATCGGAGGAAAATCTAAATCTAACTAAACCCAAGAACCAATTGAGCAAAAATAGGTAAATATAGTAACATCGCATTAATTCTTACTGTTTCTACAGCATAGTGGTACACTGAATAGAACTGAATATTATCATGGGTCTAAAACATACTTCAGTTACAGTAGCTTATTATAGCTTCCACATGTTATTCACAGAAAAAATAAATGACACAATACATTCTTTATTTAATTATCATTAATGATTATAGTACTTATACACAATACTATCATGTAGTAGTAATTGTCCATGATATTCTATGTCTGTGTTGTAGTAATATTCATCTTGTCTCATTACACATCATCATCACTATTGCACATTTTTCATTACACTCCAATTCAATTACTGCAGTTTAATTTGACTTTTACTCTTCTACGCATTCTGAGTACATTCAGCATAGTACAAGTTGTACAAGCATATTAATAATAATTTTTAGTATTTTAGTACTTACTCATTTTTTATTAATTATGGTTCATTGTAGTAGTAGTATGTATAGTATGTATGTAGTTTTCATGATTAGATTCACCTTAATATTTTATTCGCTTCGTACATGTAGTATTCTCATTTTAATCTTCTATTTGTTTGTATTAGTTGTGTGTATAGTCATTTCCTACTCCACGAGAAGAGCGGAGCACGCATTATTGAGGCAAACAAATGCTAAAGTATGTAGATAGAGATTTTGGACAGAGTCATATTATATATGTAATAGTAATTGAAATATTATTTGGTTGTAGTTGATGGTATTATTAATTTAATTCGCATAATGATAACATTATTACCAAATCGCACATAAAGCACACACTTGAATCAGACCAGATGATGTTCACTCTTTGTTTTACTATATGAAGTAATAGTATCAATCTTTCAGTTCATTGCACAAGTAGATTTTTACCAAGATATTTTATTATTTTAATAAAGCATTTTACAAATATCTAGGCTACTGTATCTACCTACCTTCTACTTTTCCTATTACTCTAGCAAGAATACCACACATACACACTCACACCACCACCAGAAATGCTGCTATTTGCTACCTGTACTCTTTTTGTGCATGGTCTACTCTTTACTGTATATTTTTTGCTTTTTACTGTACACCAATGCATCTCACGACGGTACTTGTGTATGTAATTCTACTATAAATTGCTTATCTTTGATTTAGTATTGTATTTACGTATTATTTTATTATATGCTGCAGATGTAAGCATAGCTGAGGCACAAAATTATGTATCTTAGTTAGGTATTGATTTTAGTTTTATTTTGTCTCACTATTAAGTAATTCAGAAGAACTTCTCAGACCTAATAAACTTTTGGTCTATATGAATCTCCATTATTATTATTATGTAGTATTATTAGCATATAGGTAATTTTTTATCATATTCAATATTTCATTAAGGTAATTTGTTAAACACGAAAAGTTTTTATTGATTTTTGTCTAATAGTTTATGTACCTACTACATTTCACATTTTAAGTTTTAGTATTGATGTTTGTTTGTTTCATGAGTGTGTATATATTTATTTATATATCTGTAATGGCAGTTTCATTGTTGCATATATTTATTTGTTGTTTATATGCAGGTTGATGTCGATTTTTGAGTTATGTGGTAATGGTAGTGCTCAGATTAGTACTTTTGTTTATCTTACGCTAAGTAGTATGCTTCAGTATAGTTGTCCATAAGTTTCAAATTCATTATTGTAATTAATTTTATGACTTATCATGTATATAGAAATCTTCAATTGCTCACAGATACTAGAAGAACCGAAGAGCTAGGGAACTCACCAAAGAAAACGCATGCAAAAAGTAATAAATTATGCAAAAAATGAAATAAAATCTCAACTAAGGTTTTCCAAACAAGCAAACATAAAATATTTAATCCTTATACTCATATTCATTCACCTCACACTCACCCAAGACGAGTACATAATTAATATCATTAGTTTTATAATAATTAATTTTACAGTCAGTAGTGACAGCTCACTAATAATACAACAATACAATATGATGACACATGTTACATTACACACAATTCCCACTCTCAGTCATTCAAAACAAATATTATAATTACATAAACAGGCTTTTACAATTTATTTTTATATAAGTTTGTATAATAATATTATGACAATTTTAGAATTGAAGTGTGAATTTTTTTCTTATTGAACAGATTTTGTCATACAGTGAACCACGCAACAAACTAGCATACCACGAAGCCACCAACAACGTACGTGACATAACACATGAAAAGGCTCTTAGTTACGGTCATTTAGGAAGTACCTCTGACATAGTACATAGCTAATAGAGAGACATAATATTCAAGGCGGTCCCTGTTCTAATATCAATAATTTTCCCAAATATATTGACGTATAGACACAGTAGTTGAATATCTAATTTTCTTAAAGTATTGTTGAGTTTACGTCTATAAGTAGAACTTACTTCGTCACTGTCAAGTTTCCATACTCATTCTCATTGCCGTAGATTTCACACAGATATGAAACGAAATTTTTACAATGATAATTATTATTAATTTTAGTCATGAACCAATGCTTTAGTCTTTTATAGAGTGTACTCAGAGTACAAGTTTAGTAATTTAGCTTCACTTTCATTGGGCAGACAGGCACACAGACTATAAATTTGATATTTTCATAATAACTCGAGCAAAGCACAAACACTTACTAGCAACATTTCTCTACTTACAAATTACTACACAACTCGTAGTAGTACTACTAAGAATGAATGTATAACATTTTCATTCACACTGTCTTTCTTTTAAAATACTTGATGTGATATCTGGCAACTTGCGACGACTCAGAGCTACCAGCATACAAATTATCACCGATACGTTTTAAAAATTAATTTAAATGCTTTTACAGTACCAGTATATATATTAACGGATATTACTACTTATCATACATAATATCAACTACAATTTATTTACAATCAATTTGGATAGCTTGGTTACAGTAGGTACCTATCTATACGATAAGATATACCTATAGGTATGTATAGACAACTTAAATATGTTAATACAAATTAAACTGGCTTAAATTACATCAATATATTATGTATACCTGCTTCAAAACAAAATAACTTATGGTTAGTTAAGTTATTTCTTGTAATATAATAATAAATGACAATTACACACGAATTCTTAACTATTCTTAGCATTAACATGTTTTCTAGCTCAATACAAACAAAATAAAGCTTTGTATTTATCATGTATAGATGGTACAGTTCCCTATACAGTACGATCATATAATGTGTCTTAATTACTGCTTAATTTGATGAGCTGCTGATGTGAGATGGCAGAAAAAGCACTACATGATATATTTAATATAACTTTTCCTAAAGCTGTAGCAAGGTAATATATTCATAGTAGCTCTGTAAAGTAACTCATCTTTGGCTTCCAATCGGTTTCTACAGTTGTTAGTGAATTAAGATTAAAACTTAATTAGAGATTAGAGCGTACATTTTAAAAAACTCGCTGAGTGAGTACAGGAATGCCTGAGTTCAATTTAAATACAATTCTTTTTCTTTTACAACGACTAACTTTAGGTTTAATTAAAGAATCTTACTTGATCTTATTTCTCATCTACGTACACAATCTGTTAACAAATAAGACGCTAAATCCTCCTACTTTTACTACTTGTTAGTATAATTTATTCACTTAAGTGTACAATATAACATGACCTGCTTTTTATGTACTATATAATAATATTAATAATACATTGAGGGTGAATAGTACATAACCAACAAGGAAGAAGTTCATAAAAACGATACAATCTACGGAATATACATATATACGAAAACTTTTGAATTGCTACACTAAAAGTTATCTTTGAACCTAATTAACACTTAGTTAAGCTAAACGCTACGTAGTCATAGTCATGTGGTACTACAACTATAATCTATTTGTAGTACGCAGTATAGTACTTGTAATAGAATCATGGTATTTGTCATGACGAGTTTGGAACTTTGAGTTGACTTGAATTAATTAAGGGTAATTAATACAACATTAATTAATACCTTAACTATTATAGAGTTACGTACATTGTTGTTGTTGTAAGTGAAAGTAAATACTTATAATGGGGCCTGCTATATGTGAACTTACTTCTATCTTCATAGATAATTGTATTATCTGGAGCATGAACAAAGAGAGGGACAGATTAATTGGTTAGTTAATCAATTAGCTAATACTTATTTAGTTTACTAGAAACATTCGGCGCTTTTAGAGCCATTGCATTTCCACCAATGCAACAAATCCTATTAAATAAATGCTAAGATAGGAAGGAATAAACTGAGAAGGAGCTCCGCCTGTAACGGTCACGTCACTTGGTTTCATTAGAACATTGTCAATGATGTGAATCATTCCGTTGGTACATTCAATGTTCGGTCTGATAACTTGAGCCACCTCGTAGTTCCATGTCACCGAATAGTCATACGCTGATGGAAAATTGTTATGTGCAGTCGGGCCATATTGTCCTGCAAATTTAACGAGTCCGTATTTATTGTTCACCAAAATAAATATTCCTTAGCTCAATGTAAGTAAACTATTGTCCGTCTCATGTTTAATGTCTATATGTTGTCCGTTATGGCAACGGTTTACCTACATTGCCTTAGCTAATACTTTTGCAATAATATTTTTAGAAGCTTACTGTATTCACGGTCCTTCTGGGCTGCGTCCATGTCATTTTTATGCTGCACCTTGAGTAATCCATGAATGGCTTGAATGGGACTGCTACCAGATGAATTCCTTGAAATATCTCTTAGCTGTTCAATGGTGTAAGCCTGGTTGACAAGAGTGTGACGCTGAATTATTCGGCCGACATGATATCCGAAAGTTCCCATAAACATCTTCTTATATTCCGAAGGAGCATATTTGTATTGTTTTTCCCACGCTAAGTTGCTCGGAGCAAAGAGTGTGAAACGCTTGTTGGTATCGTTGAATTGAACGTTGAAGTTATCCTGAGTTGTCAAATTGAATGTGATTCTGCACAAAGCAAAATTAAGAAGTTTAAGTTTAATTGCATCTTAATTACAAGTTGAATGAATGATTTGACATATTGAACACTTAACATGAATAACTTTTGTATGCATAACTATTTCGCAAGGGATTACTTACTGAAGCATAGGGTCTGTCATTAACTTTTGGTAGATTGTTTGATCTGCGAAACCAAGCACACGATCAATCAAGTGAATGACTCCGTTAGTAGCCCCGATGTCAGGTTGAATGATTGTTGCATTTACACCGCCACCTTCAACGTACAGTTTCCGTCTGCCTCCTTCATTCGGAATGGAATTGAAAAACAATTTCTTGCCATGACTAACCGTTTCCACCTGAAAAGGGCTCCGCTAGAATCCATCAAACGAATTTTGCACCGTTATTGATTAGTCGTGTTAGTTGCAATTAGTAATCCAAAAACCATTTACCAAATCCATAAAAGCGCCAATACCTCCGTATTATATTACTTTATTAATGTAGATTAATGATTTCACCACAGTTTAGTTAACACCAGCACCTTATTGATCTTTCCAATTTGTCAACAGCAAACTTATCACGTAGGCTACACCATTTTTGATTTAACAGTAGTAATTATATTGTTTCATGTGTCTAGATATTCTTGAAGCATTTATCCATACAAAGTCAAATCTTTTAGTGATGACGGAAATAGCTAATAATCATGTAGAGTCGCAACAAGGAAGCGTCATTCTTTGAAACAAAGAAAAGTTTTATTTCCCATTTAGCAAACATAAAATCAGATTGTTAATTGTTAGGTTTCCCATCATTCTTCTTGTACTACTAATGGAGATACAATCTCTCTTTTCATATGCTCACATTTCCTGCAGTTTTTCTTCATTTGATTCTAATTTATGTGTAGTGTGTATCATACCACAGATTATAGCCTGAGAGAGGGCGGTTTGCTAATAGGTAAGTTGTGGAACAGGAACTCCAGGAACGAGATGACAGTGACCAAGATATAAAGATAATTATAGGGAATCTCACTGATGAGCTTGGGTAGAAAAAACATATACAGAGATAAAAGTATCTCGCACTTATTAGAGTCTCCGATTTAGTGGAAAATACAGTGGAACAATGTGCGAGCAAGTCAATATTAATTAACTGAAAATGAGAGGCTGTCGCTTTAAATCGTGAGTTATTGTCCTGAAAGAGAACTAAGAGAAGGTCCAATTGGTAAGCGATTGGTTTGCTTTGCCATGGTTCGCCCTGATAAAACTTTGCTCATCTCATTGTCATTTAGTATTTAGTGCAGCCAGAAACATGGTTGTATTAGACAGGCGAGGCAGGGGCAAAGACGACAGTGTGCAGACGACTGAACACAAAACACAGACTACAGAATCCAAATGTAGATAAGATGCGCTGCTCTGCTTAGTGTAGCTTCTCTCATCGAATCGTTAGTAGCAATTTGTTAACTGATGTAAGAGTATTAGTATAGTAAATATATAGAAGTACTTAGTATACACTCAAGCTCTTTCTCAGCACTTACTAGAACTTTGTTATTGGTTATTCGTTCAGTGGTATAGACCGGTCATGGCTTTTACTATTACTACTACAAGGTTTCTACATAGTACGCGTGTAGAACGGATCGATATCTCACCTCATTAAAGTTACCATCAGTGATGCTGTCCGAAGTTAAAGTCTTGTTGACAATGTGGAGTTTTATAATTTCTTCCAATCGTGTTTTATTCCCACCTATGATAACCTTCAGAAGAGGACTGTTAAGTGCCTGCACAAAGAAATTTAAATTCATCAATTAGACATTTTTTGTTTTTATTGCAAATTACTTGTAATGTACTAGTACCAATGGAAGATACAAATGCCATGATTTGCAATTACTAAAATAGGGTTCATTTTGCTTTCCTCTATCTGTAGGTTGAAAACTACATTCAAAGAGTAGAATTTTCATTCTTTTAACTGTTTAATGATTTAATTTAGGTGCGTAAAAGAAAAGATTTATGTACTAAGAGAAAATAAGTATTATTATGACAATTTTTACATAAAAATGTGAAAATATTACTGATAAAAACAACAAATCTAACCATTCTCTGCATAGTTTGAGTTTAAAAAATGCATAAAAGTACATAGCAAATTGATTGCGATCGATTTTATCCTTCTAAATAGATAGCTACTCTGTAATCATCATTGGTTGTACCAATTTATAGCTCCCGTGCTTATTTAAATGTCTGTTATTGCTTTTTCGATTCCGATATGGCAAAATTACGTTATGTACATATGTATATTTGCCTTGTGAACGAAACACAGGTCTACATTTAGTAATTAGGATAGGGGAAGTTTCGGTGTGTGGGAAGCAGATCATAAAATGTTTTCCGGAGAGGTATAATATCCTTTTCCTACACAACCAACCATGCCGATTGCTAAACGACTGTATGCTACTGTGTCCTCCTATGTACATCAACACTTAAAATTACAATTTCATGGGAACAAATTTACACCTATATCATCCATTGAACAAGAACAATTGATAGGAACGATGTATTCTATCTATAAAGGTGGAAATATGAAATAATTCTTGCTTACCTCGTTACTCGGAACGAAAACCGTGATGCCTTCCCGTCCAGGATTTCTGAGAATCTCTTTGAATTGTGGGGTAGTATGATCGTGAATTAGTCTGTAGAAAGCGTTCGTGGGGCCACTCTCCTTTTCATCCTTCAATTACATCATCATCATTAGAAAATATCATTCAGAAATTAAACCATCTCTCAACTACTTCAGCATTCTAGTATAATAACAATAATAATAATGCTAACGTGTATACATAATACGGAGGTGAGTGAGCGTAACCAGACACACTTGTAGTAACATAATACAAACAAATAAAACAAATATAGATATAAAAATACATGTTAACAGAGTCTGTTACCATTCATACGGGAACTTGGCCGTAGAAAATATAAAGGGAAGGAAACATAAATAATCCAGCCAAGCCAAGTCAACGGGAGCTCAGTTCATTCATTGCATTTTTTTGTATGCACATAAATCCTCTAATATTTAATAACTATAAAATAAACCACGAGCTTTGCCATAATATTTCATCTACATCTATTTGTAAATATAACTTTGACTTTAGCTATTGACTGTAAAGTCTCTTTTTGAGTAACGTTCGTACAGTTTCTGGTCGAAACACCTCAACAATCAAATAAGGAAAGAGATTTCGTTTAACTATACAATTTAACTTAATGACTATGGATTCTCATATGTCTACGTGCTACTTGAGGCCAACTACGATAAAGAAAATAACCAACACGTGAAGATACACATTATAGAGCACATGCATCAACTCCAAATGCAACGAGTACATAATAATTAGCAAGGGCTACAAGATTTATTTACAGATGCGGTTTTCCAGATTAGATACATTAATAGTGGAAACTACGTGTAGTAATAACCACCATTGCAAGAAACATAATTACTACCATACCAGCCACAGCCACAGGCATACTGATAATAATAGTAAATATAATAATATGCTCGTGCGCTCATTC
Organism: Pogonognathellus flavescens; assembly: GCA_019776165.1. Taxonomy (NCBI): domain Eukaryota; kingdom Metazoa; phylum Arthropoda; class Collembola; order Entomobryomorpha; family Tomoceridae; genus Pogonognathellus; species Pogonognathellus flavescens. The sequence goes on along the minus strand of JABASD010001114.1, from coordinate 11,363 downwards.
CATTCATAAGAACAAGGACGGCAAAAGGTGATTGAGAAAGGGTTACATAGATTGCGATCTGAGTTTAACTTAATTACTTAGTAATCATTAATTACATGTATGCAATGATGTACTATATGGAAATATTAGCGATGGGAGAATGAATATGATATACAAGTAGTTTAGCTTGGACTTACAGTGTCTGTACTGGACACATTGTTTGCTAATTCTTCCCCACCCTATTGGATATTTTCATTGGCCAGTCATTGTCAGCCATGCAAAAGTCAGCACGGAAAAGTAGAATCAATGAATTTTTAGCATGGCAACTCATGGCATTTTATTGCATGTAATGTATTGTCAGTGTACCTACTTCACTTAATTGGAAACTATGAACCTTCTCTACTATGTAAACGAGAAAATGTGTGGTGGTTGCCTGAACGCAAAAATACTACACACTATCAACTATACTAGACTTTAGATTTATAAAAATAATTAATTCGAAATACAGTACAACGCATTCTACTACTGTAAATTCTACACACAAGACATTGGCACAAGACGGTCTATGTATACATAAAATAAATTCTTAATAATTGCCTGCACGCGGTTCTACGAAAATGTTCAAATGTAATGTGAGTGTATAAAGTAAGTACTACTTGAGACCTCTTATTTACTACAAGTGTGTGTACTTACTGTGTATACTCCTCTAGTAGTGTGTTTAAACATAAAGTGAAGTTCCACTAACGGAAGAAAAGGTCAAAACAACAGCTGGCTACCATAAATACCCACGGACAGAACAGACTCGGAGAAAAGTACATACATGTCAGTTCTTCCTCGTCTTTACTTACATTACCATACAGGAACATCTATATAGAGTTATAGTATCTATACACTAAGAAGGTATCCGAAATGCACTAACAATACAGTACCACTATATAGTAGTATGTGGCTATAAAGAAAATATAAAGATAACCCAAATAAGGATCACTTGCAGGATATAAATATTTGTAAAAAGATATAAAAATAGTACAGAGAGAACGATAAAAGTCGAAACTAACGAGATCTGAAATCAAAGGAGACTCTTAAATACTTACACAACACAAAGTACAAAGGAAATTACGACAAGATTGCATAGATGGGAAGGGCTGTGTCTAGATAAGTAGAAGGTATAAGTTTATAGAGGGAATTTGCCAGAAGTGTACATTACCTACCTGTATATTATCTATTTATTGGTAAAACTCTGACAATGAGACATACTGTCTGTTATTCTCTTTGTGTCTACATTTCCTTTCGGTTCTCCCTTCAAAAGATAATAGCACAACCTACAACTAACCAGATTCGCTTCTTATTTTCTAAGTTAAGGCACTAAAGTATTATAAAAAGCTGGAGACTACCATTGACTGACACGATGACAAGTAGACGTGTTCCATTAACTATACACAGATAATCATCATGTTCAAAACTAAAGATTCCTATGCACTTCAAAGAACAAACTATATTGTTCTATTTTATGTGTGTACTATGCTGGGCATGTATAAGGTAACTAACTGTATTTTATGAGCAAACGACCTTTCTCTAGTGTCTGTCTATGTACACATAATATACTTATGCGATAGCTCGTGGTTTTGTTTGATGTTTACTGTTGCAATCTCATATGTGGTTGCAATCTTTACTTGACAAGGGCTATAGGGCTCTGGCTTACTAATGTAGTACTAGTGTAAAAATACACTTGAGGTATTTAGAATAGTGTAAAATGTCTACCTCTTTTGCCTCTTACTCACATTTAGTGACAAGGAAACAATTATCTATCGATATACGAAGGAATATGGTTCTGGTATATGCTCTATAAGCAAAGAACACGCTTCCGTATTTTTTGTTTGCGTATGGTTTGGTGCTTATTTAAATACCTGGCTATGATTTTTAAACTAGACGTTGACAGGCCGGCCCCCTGTCTGTAATTCGGATCTCTGGTGATAATAATAGGTGAGCCGACAGAATTGACTGTTATGAGTTTGATACGAAATCAAATTCTGGTCGTTAACTTACCGCCATAGTCTGGTAAACAGTAGAATCAATCACAACTAACGGTTTGCTTATAAGGTGGACAACACCGTTTTTGACTGGAATGTTTCCTCGTACCACTTCCGTTTGTACGACTCCCCTTCTGTGAAAAGCATCTCCATCGGTTGTTCTCGTGTCACTTTTCACATTCCCTATGTACGAACACAAAAGAGCAAGAATATTATTACAAGAGTACACGAGCTAGATAAAGCAATTAGCTGTATAATAACATTATTCTGTCCCTTATTTGCACCAGTATCCTTTCGTAATTGTAGTGGAACATTATGACTTGTTGGCGTGCTATAAATTATACACATGGCAAACTTACATTCTTCTTTCCCATGGACCATTTGCATCCCAAAAGATACGAACACAGGCAGGCTTGCAGAAAATGCGGCAGTTTCATATTGATAACCTATGTCGGCAGATCGCAGGAAGATGACATTGTTTGGAATTACGTGACCATCAATAACTTTTGAGTCGATTGTGTTGACTTGTATCCTCTGTTCAATAAACAAAAGAGATTAATACAATGAGACGGTCATTACATTCCTGAATTTTATCCATAAATTTTTTATGTACAGAAACAAATGTTTTGTCACGTCATTTGTGATGCTAAAATTAGAATAAGGTGAGAATGGAAGAAATAGCTAAAAAATCACTGACTTCAAACGCATCATCGACCGGGATGAAAAAAGTGTGTCGTCCTAGGTCTCTGAACATATCCAACTTTTGCAGTTGTGCAACTTTCCTCGCGAACGTCCTGTGTTACACAAACCAATAAATCATTAATGAATTCCATCGCTCAATTTAGTGCATTCTTACAATAACTATGTCATAGAATTTGTGTAGATTCAGAGACTATACGTAATCAAACAGTCTAGACAAACGAATAGGTAGCTCTCTGTCCCATATGTTATCGCACGTGAGCAGACGGTTTTTTTGCAAATTATACCTACTAGCTGTAAATAAGGTCTGAACTATAACCTGCACGACTGCAGTATTTCAATCAATAGCTGGAAAACATGTCACTAATACGCTAATATTGAGACAGGGGTGTAAAAATAGTTCACTAACGTAATGCGATGAACACCAGTGACATTGTAAGCAGCTGAATTCTCAAGGAAGCGGCGAGCATCGGGATTCAGAAGATTTGAATCGTTTGACTCTGGGACGGCTGGATCTAGAACACGATCGATGACATGTAGCACTTGATCCAATCCATTCATATTCTTCACAAGGAAATTCCGTCTGTCAGGGTCCAGTTTGGCATCATTTAAGAATATATCTGAATTGGACTTTTTCGTTATCCAAATTGGAGTATTTCCCGGCAGCTCTGTAGACAGAGTCTCTTCCAAATCTGTTGTCTTCTTTGCAAGATTTGCTACAAAACAAATATTTAGTAAGTTCATGTTAATATTTGCGTTTATATTTATGTAAAGGTATAATGTACAAATGAGTCTGAATTGCTTTCTATTCAAATTAGTAAAATATTAGCTTTACGGTTTATTACCAAAGTGGTAGAGAAGCGTATAGTTATCGATTTTTCCCTGATGTTCATTGATGGCCTTGTTGGTTGGAGCGAAAAGGGTTCCTTGTCGCCAGGGTAGTGACGCATTTAGAAAAGGACTCTTCCTTACTAACTCCAGGAACTGCAAAGTAGTCAATCATAAATCAACATCATTAATCATCAAATTGAATCACCTTGACTTTGTACAGGATAATAAAGAGAAACTGGGAACAAAGTTATCACAACTACTTAGACACACATGAATGTAACTAATGACCGTATAAATCAATTGAATCAACTCGGCTCACTCTGCATTGCGTAAGGCAGTTTATAAATAGAACGCTTCAACTCAAACCATGCATCCGTTCCCATATAATACAAAGACTAAAACAGTTTGGCGAAATACAATTTTACATAGCAGCTAATATTTTGTTTGACATTTGACATTATGGCTCCCAGATTCTCCTTATGAAAGCAGAGTACTCCAAGTGCAAAGTCAACATTGGTTATGCATTTAAGTGCTGCAACATTTCAGCTTGGGATTACACATAATTTATATGCATGTGTCTGGCAAATACGAAAGACACCATAAATCGATACAGAATTTCCAAAAATTGCTTTTATGCTAGAAAAAGATTAGCATTACAACTACCCTAATAGCTACAAGCTACAACTTTACTTATACTAAAACTGTGAAACGAACAAAAACAATCTTTAATTCATTTTGCATTGTCAAGCCAAAGTTTGGAAGCTTAACTAACGACATGGAATATGGAATATGAATGGAGCGACCTTAATGCATAAAATGTGAACTGTTTAAGTCAATGTTATTGTGCTCACAAAGACAATTAAAGCGCTAATAATTTAAGCACAAACCTAGTCGAAGCCAAACCTTTGTACCTACACATATGTACATCTAGAGGCACTTGAAAAGTGATGTAATATAATTGGGTTGACTTTTTTCTTGTTGTCTACGACAATACATACATTCATTCATGGTATATTGAATTAAAAATAGCGTTGGGTTGCTCTTATCTTTGGTGAAGTACTAATAACAAAAGAAAACGAACACAATAGGCCTAGTACACTTCTCCTCGATTTACTTAAAGTCGAGTTTCCCCCTTTTGCCTGTCAGCACATTTTGAAACTGTTGAGACGTCATGTCAGTTTAATTACTTTCCCTTATCTCATCAGTTTTATAGGAGCCCACAGAATTTATATTATTTTTGAAACGTTGACAATAAGGTACTTATGACGAGTGCATAGTATTCTTTGTCTGCTTTCACATGAATATGCTACGAAGTTACAATAACACATCAGAAATTCATAACACTATTAAAGTTATGACAGGCAGGTTATTATTTTATTATGAAAGATGTACAGTTTATTGTACATACGTGTAAGCTGGAGTACTCACACGTAGATACTCAAGAGACTGCAAATTCAGTCTTATTAGCATATAGTAATTACGATTGAAGTCTGGGCAGAAGATTTATTATTCATACTGTTATTATAGTATTTCTGAGAAATGAATGATTCATTTAAAACTATGCCGAATCAAGTTTCAACAGTAGAGGTTACTGCATGATTAAGGTGTACCACAGCAATAATGAACTAATTTATACACCAGCATAAGGTACAACTTATTCATGAGCGAATTTATATCTGTATTGCGGTACCGACAAACGTAGCAACCCAGCAAGACAGAAGCTCCATAGGAATCCGAAACAAATCTTTGAGAATCTTGATTTGTAACGTTGCGTTGTAAAAGCTCAAGACTTTTAGCGGTTTCTGCGTTGAAGGCCGTGCCCTTTGCTACCAGCGCCTAGTTATTTATTGTAAGGTTAGCATATTTCAATCTAAATGTAACAGTAAGTACGTTATTCGTTAAGGATCGAGTAAAGTTAGCCAGATGTGGAAATAAAAAATCCATAAAGCAAACAGAAACCCAAAGCCCAACTCAAACCACGAGAACTAAAGTAATTTAATGCATTGCAGAACAAAAGAGGTTAGGAATCAGCATGAAAAAGCGTATAATAATATCCGGTAGAAGTCGGTCACTCTCTCTCACAACACACAACCCACACAAAGTACTCATTTGCACTATTTGGAATTGGCACAAAACATTTGTCTATACCTTTTCACATTATGCCACAACCTTCCCTGTGCTACTCACTTATGCTATACTAGGAAATTGAATTTCCCATGCCTATCTATAATTTGGTAATAAAAACACACACAACACTACATTTGCACCTATCAATTCTCATGTATGCATATGCATAAGAAAATATTTTGAGGTAGGTATACGGATTATCGACATTGTATTGGCTTCACAGTGAATCTACTAAAAGAATCATAGAGTGAAACCCTAATAACAATGTTACACTTGCTGTACAGAATTTTCTATATGAAAGCAAACCTAATAATAGTATACCTCAATTATACTCGTGTGGTATGCCTACAAAAGTACCTACATACAACATACTGTATATAAAGTGTTCGACATTTATTAAAATGACAAACAGTGAGAAGAAGACAGAGAGGGATAGAGGTTCTTGCATTCAACCCACACACACACAAACCCGAATTTACCGACGGACCGACTGACACTTTCGATCGAATGTAATAAAATTTGCAAACACACGCAGGCATTTTATTATCCGTAATTGTAAATGATATATATTGAATAATCAATACAGATAAGTAGGCAAATTGTATATTCGCATACCCTTGTATAAGCCCTTACTTCGTCTAAAGTACCAAATAAATGGCATATCTATATATGTAGTTTATGTGTAACATAAATAACCATGGGTATATTTGAAGCGAAGAATAATGCTTCGTGTGTGTTGTATGAGTACATATTAGTCAATATCATTTCCCTCCAAGTTTGTTTAGTATGACTAATGTTTATTCCATGTTTTTACTGTTATTTCCACACTAGTAGTAGCGGCCATACGAATCCACCCTGCGTTTACATACCACGTACCTACACTCCTATAACGTATAAGTATATCTATTCTAAAACTTTTAGTAAGTTGTCCACTATTTCCATTGCTACTATGAATAAATGCCTCTCTTCCAGGAGGGATACGTGTCATAAGACGAAGCATTATTATTACTATCTGTATATTTACGTATTTCTAATGTGTTAAGTATTATGAGCAATATGGTGAAAATAAACGTAGCAGATTGTCAAACGTCATACTGCATGTGTTTTGGTGGTATTTATCGACTGTGACCATTCCAATCACACCCAATGGTACAGACTACACAATATGCATATCCATATACAGTACTGTATATGTATGTATATTTCGATTTGCATTGCCTACCCATTTTCATGTAATATTTACTAATCTCTTTCCAACACAATTCGCCTATCCATTCCACAATACAAATATAGCTGAACATCTATCTGTCCCAATTCTGAGAGAAATATGAATGCTCATACAATCAGGAAAATCAAGCATTGCATGATATGCTGCTGCTTCTAATCCCCATGCGGGCAGTTTTATAGTAAATGAAATAGGCACTGTACAATATCCGTGTTTTCTATATCATTATTTTGTATCTTTAAGCAGAACAAAGTTTGTAAAGCTATGCTGTTGTAGATAGCTGTGCTTATTCATTCATCACACGATTGTGTAACAAGGTCTATAAGAATGTGTTTCCAACTCATTGCTTTTCTCTCATCTGTTACTTTAGTAGTTTTGGGTTCCTTTGGGCGCTACATGTTGTCTGCCTTTTGGGTGTACAAAAAATAACAGGTTCAATTTCTATTACTGGGGTAGATTCAGAATGATTCAGACGCAGGGCTTTTAGAGATATTGAGATACATGATGTGATACATTAGGCTAAATGACTATCTAGTTAGGTAAGCATGTTAAGGGCTAAGGGTAACTCTCAATGACAATTGAAATAAAAACGAGTTTTTTCTAGTGCTTCACTTTTATATTTATCTAGGTAGGTTAGGCATGTAGTTCTAGTTCACATTTATTGAGAAATGGAATTTTTCAATGAGCCGTCGTATATCAGGATGCTTGGTTAAACGCATTATTCTGTACACAATAAGGACAAAAGTGCGGTGATAGATTTATCGGTACATTGATATGTACTATACACGTAGGAAAAGTACAAGCTATTTTTTAAACTTATTTTCATGAAACGTGCTTCACATTTTCTGTCATGTTGTATTAGAGTAAACACATGGAGAATGAAATAAACTAATTAGTATTAATAAAAGAGAGGTCAAATGGAACTACACCATGTTTTCTGTTCACCTACTAATGTCATTTAATTATACAGGAAAATCAGGCTGTGTATTATTGAAATTAACTCTTGTCATTCGCTCCATGTTGTTGTGGTCATTATTTTCATTTTATTATTTAAGTTTGATTGACAAACGTCAGTTTTCCTCCACTGTGTGCAATTAAGCACAATAGTTGAAACATGGCATGATCATGGTCGTGCTTTTAGCATTTACATAATCATATGCAAAAATCAGGAGCTTGAGTTGAGAGTTGTGGCATGAGGGATATGGTTATAAAATATTCCGTTAGTTTGCATCAACCACAACTGGGTTAAATTAGCCGATGCGATGCCAAAACGGTTTGCATGAAGTATGTGACTACTCAAAAAGTTAAAAATAACATTCAACCCATATATTGTCGTCCTTCGGTACAATCAATAACTATTTTCAAATGCAATAGTTAGAAACATTACTTATGAATACAATCATGCTGTTCAACGAATGTTCAGAATGACATTACTCCTAGCAAAAACATCTTTATCTTTCAAACAATCAGCAAGTCAGATGGTATTGCTTTGTTAGTACATATAGGTACGTGCATACTTTGATAGTTTGACTTGTAGTATATTCGTTTGAATATTTATTATTCACAAGTAATATTAACGTTTAAAAGCATTTCGTTCGTTTGCGACCTTTACTTTACTTTACAGCAGAACATTGATGTCAGTAAATGTCAACTTGTCACTGTAAATCATGTTTTTAATTAATTAAGTAATTATCATTTACATTCTTGGGCCTATTCTGAACAATATAAGTTGACAAAATAAATTCAGTGCTTCTAAAATAATAAAGATAGCCGTGATAGTCCTAATAAGTAAAATGAGTAGAATTAATTAGAAATATGTACAATGCACTTAAATAAAATCAATAATTATATCTGCACCTAGTACCTAGGTATAGTAGTATAAACAAAATCTTTCGAAAGATTAATGAAATCAATATAAATTTTATAATTCTATAGGGGAGTCACTAATTCCCCTCTGGCGAAGTTTGTTAAACTGACGCGAAAAGAGCAGCGTTAAAAATGCGTCCTTTGTGTGTGACACATATCTTCAGCAGTATAAGTGCGAATGAAAATGGAGATTTAGCGTTAGTAATATGTCATGTCATTGAGAAAAGAGTCATAAATTAAGTGAGTCATGCCTACTGTGTATAGCTTTGCATATCTCACAATCTACACAAAAACATTTTAAAGTTTACGTTGCACGGAAGTGTCCGTCTGCACAAAAGCAGAGAGAAGATAAATATTATCGTGGAATACTCCTATGACGCTTTTGTTTTGTAGTATCTCATTCATTTTCTCTCTGCACCGCTACAGTTTCAATTTAGCAATAGTGAAAAGCCAAAGCCTGGATGTAATTCATTGTAGCTCTAAGCTGATTTAAAACTAACTAAACTATCAATTTCAATTGTTTGCCTTTCGCTCTCCTACCATTTGAAATACCTTAAGCCTTCGGCGTATTTACGTTATTTGCAGTTCATGTACGCAATATGCAACGCACACGCGGTGCTTAAGACACAGCGTCAATAGGATAGGAGGGCGAATTGGGAATTAAAGTCAAAGTCGGTGTGAGGGTAATTCTGGTGGTGGTGGTATTATATTGTGTTCCGCTCTATGTGCAATAGAAGTTGAATTGAATTTCAATGAATGGACACAACATCAACATGAAAACACGAACGGATCGTATATGTGCACCGAAATGAAGACTGATGCAATGAAGTACCACCACCACCACCTCTACTTACACACATGCACAATATACGCATGCAAGCTGACAATAAACTATAAAGCCAATCCAAGTTACTCCTAGAGATAGATTGTCAGTCCATTTGCATATTAGGCGGACATATGTCGGGCAAATAAAAGTACCGAGATGTATTATTATGGGCTATTAGGATTTAAGAGCCGAGAGAAACCATGGGACAAACTGAAATTGTTATGCAAGATACTTACACAGTTATTTTTATTGCTTTGTGTTTGTTTTATGCCTAGTTGCGTTCACAGTGACATTGGCAATGGCATTTAGTGTTTGTCGTGTACTTAGAGTCACTTTGTATTTACTCTTTGCGTTTTCAGGACAGAGCAGTGCCGTCCCTACCTATATAACACTACAACTCATTACTAAATGTATTTATAGCTTCACACTAATAGCAACTCTCATCCTCTGCATGTGCACTTGTAAAAAGAGAAAACCATAAAAAACTTGTCCTCTCGCAATTAATCTTCCTCTTTAAGTGGAATGGGGAATATTCCTTTACACTTTATACTACATACTTAGGTTGTAGCAATTTTATACATTTTATTGTCACCAAATCAATTTGGATTTTAAGGAAATACAAACGAAAAACAAATTAACTGAATGCACCACACACATTTTATAGCTTCCTATATTTTCGTGTAAAAGTGTGCTCATAATAAAAATACACGGTACACAGTTCCTTTCCAAGAATGTACGAACTGTAGTCTCTAGTCTCTACCTAGAGGTGCCAGTGCGTAGTGTAGACAGGAAATCGATTCTAAACTAATAATAACTCTTGGACAGGGCTTATAATGAGAGAATTACCATATTAACTCTATGGCTGTACAAAGTAATGTCGAATTGGAACCACCCCAGTCATAGCTGAGACTACTGCATGTTACTAATATATGGGGTGGTGGAACACAACACAACAATGTAATATTTTATAGCATTGTGCATTCATTGTCTGAATAGATACTTATGCTCCTGCAGTATGCACGCTGTGAAAATTATGTTCTTTGACAGGACTTGAACATGAGATGACACGCCGCTTGTATGAGAGCTCATTTGCATTCAACTCGAAATAAAATTTTATATACTCCAAATCCTATGTCGTACTACCCTTATCAAATGCACAAGCCAATGAAATGCTATAGAAATGTCTACTGTATTCAATTTATGAATATTGCTAAGCTATTTCTATCATCCTGTTTCGACTATCTTAAAATATTGGTGAATATTTGTGATTCATAAACTTCCTCTTATGCACGCTATACAGATAAAGAACAAAGTAAGTAATATGCAAAGAAAAATAATACGCAATAACAATAGTCCATATATAGAAATAAAATTCGATTTAGTAGACTTAGGGGGGGATTTCTTACTGGGGAATACCAATAGAGTAATATTCCTCTCCTCGTGTAATATTTATATTTGGTTTGCTTTGTGGTATTCTTATTACTATGCAACATACGAAAGACATTCATAATGATATGCAACGCCCGATCCCGAATATTCCTACGGTGAAATAGAGATTTGAGAAAGTGTAAACATTGTGGATATGATGGCATGAGAGAAAGAAGTGGAGATTTCAAGAGCAAAGCAATGCTCTTATAGGCTGAGGAGTGTTAACTGAATTGGAAAATATAAAAAGGGGAAGAAAATTGCGTTGTCTTCAGTGGCGTAAAAACCACCGGTGCAGACGGTGCAAGTGCACTAGGGCGGCAGGGTCTAGGGGCGGCAAGCGGCTGATAAAAAT
>JABASD010001113.1:0-47666 GCA_019776165.1 Pogonognathellus flavescens | reverse complement strand
GGCCGCTGCCACCAAGGGTTAAATTTGACCCTCATTCGCTGGCCGCTGCCAGCAGGGGTTGAATTTGACCCTCATTCGCTTGCCACAGCCATCAGGGGTCAAATTGGACCCTTATTCGCTGTGGCCACCACTTTGGCTAGAAAACGGGCCACGAGGACTAATTTTAATGCATATATTTATTTCAATTTATAAAGTGTAATTATTTCTTAATTTTAATGAATGAAATAAAAAAGCAATAAAATCAAAAAAAATAAAATGGTGAAGCATTGGGAAGGGGCATTTTAGCTTTTCCAATTTTTCCTGACCACGGGCACGCATGGTCAGGAAAAATTGGAAAAGGGTAGAATACCCCTTCCCAATGCTTCACCATTTTTTTTTTTTTTTAATTTTATTGTTTTTTTATTTTATTTATTCAAATTATGAAAAAATTACACTTTACAAATTGAAATAAATATATGCATTAAAATTATTCCTCGTCGCCCATCTCCTCGTCCCATCCTCTTCGAGACCGGCCACGCCCGCGTCCCCGACCACCCCGCAGTGCCCTTAAAACGGCATTGGCCCCGTCCATTCCGGCGTCATACCCCATCTTGTAGAAGGGGCAAGCCAGAAAAAGAAGGCGACTTACGGCTCCTGCAACAAATATTAGTGGTGTTGTGTGTGGTAGGTGTTAATATGTTTATTATTATGTCATATGACATAATTAAATTATGTAATATGACATAATAATAAACATATTAGCACCTACCACACACAACACCACAAATAACCAAACAAAAATTGGTTGATCCAACGGTTGCGGCAGCAGACCCCGCGCTTGCAAACGCACTTTGAAGTTGGCGAAGCATTTTCTACAGAGAATAATTGCGAACTTGTGTATGGGTGTCTGACTTGTTGTATGTACAAACAAAAGTTTAATTATTAAAAGTTAAACCTTTGTTTGTACATACAACACGTCAAATACCCGTACAAAAGTTCACAATTATTCTCTGTAGAATACTGAGTATGGTAGTGTTATTGCAGCGCTGCAAAATAATATCAGCTTTGACCAGCGATTAATATAAATGCATAAGTGGCGTCAAGTATAGCACTTGCAGTTATATTAATCACTGGTCAAAGCTGATATTATTTTGCAGCGCTGCAATAACACTACCATACTCAGTATTCTACAGAGAATAATTGTGAACTTTTGTACGGGTATTTGAAGTGTTGTATATACAAACAAAGGTTTAACTTTTAATAATTAAACTTTTGTTTGTACATACAACAATTCAGACACCCATACACAAGTTCGCAATTATTCTCTGTAGAAAATACTTCCCCCAACTTCAAAGTGCGTTTGAAAGCGCGGGGTCTGCGCTTATTAAGTAGCGTACGCTACTTTATTAAGTAGCGTGCGTTACTTTATGAAAATGGTGTCTACGTCTGTTTGTCCGTCCGTCTTTGACTGTTATAACTCACGAAAGGATCAACATAATTCGTTCAAATTTCTCATACGTGATCTCTGAACCACAAGAAAGGTTTACCTAGAAGATGAAGTCAATCGGTGACATTCAATATTTAGTAGCGAAAACTTCTTTCTATAGACGTCTCGTATGTATGTCTGTCTGTCTATCAGTCATAGCCATATAGCTACAACTATTTAACTTAAACCTTACAATATTTATGAAAATAGCGGACAACAAAGATAATAAACTGTTTCAACAGCAGTTGACAAATCATTTCACAACAGAAAACTAACTGTTCGGTACTATAGATGTTAGTCTTACGCTACTTTTTTATAACCGTTTTGCAATGGTTTATTATAAGCGGGATTCAAGAAGCACCGAAAGGGGGGCACGTTTCCCCCCAATTAATTGGAAAAAGACAAAATGTGTAACAAATAGCAAAAAATATACACGTTTTTAGCGCTACGTGCGTGTTGTTGGCTTATTTTAACCTAAATTTGCTTTAATTTTTTTCTCTACGCGCGAGTATGACTCTTTTGCAATAAATTTATTGTGTACCCCCACTAAATAGAAACCCTGCGTACGCCCATGGCGGGATCCGGACATTTATGTGTTTCTAAATGTGTTATATGTACATATGACATACACAATACAATCATTTTAACATAGCTTTGATTCAGTTTTACCTTAACATGTAATACATACATACTAGGGCATTTTTGTGTATTATTCAATTAATTTAAACAAATACCGAGACAGAAATATGTGAAAAGGCTGAAAAAGAAACGATTTGTGTACAAGAAAAATCAGTGTGCATGTAAATTAGTGTTGCAAATTTTAAATTTATTGCTTACAGATAATATTGTATGTAGGTACATCTTATATATGTTTTATATAGTCCAGTAATAGCATTTATAATAACAGACACCTATATTTATTCTACTTACTCTAATTTTTATGATATTATCAACTTGTTTTGAAGTTTGCTTCGTCATAATCTTCAGGAAAAATGAAAAAAAAACCATGCAGAATTATTAAACATAAATGTTATGCTGCAAAAACTCTTCGTCGTCGTCTTCTTCAATTACATCATCAAAGAAGATATGTTCATCATCATCTAAACTTTGATCTAACCCAATCTCGAATATATGCCTATTTCGTTCATCTTCGTTTTCCTCAAAAGCAACCTGCTCTGCATCTTCTGTATTCATTTCGTCAATGTTATCTGTCAAAATTCTTTTAGCGGTCACCTCTTCGTCGTAACCTACATGTACTCGTTTGTGATGACCAGCTCTATGACCACCCCCTCCACCTTTTTTGGAGCCCGTAGCCATTCCCTTCCAAGTTCTAGCCAATCTAACGCTGGGGAAATTGATTATATCCCTCGGTCCATTCATGGTCATACGCATCAAGTCTTCTAAAGTGGTAACTTTAAGGCTATTCCTACGAGGGGATTTAATATGTTTTGCCAAGCTAAATGCTCTCTCAGCGTCCGATGATGACGGACTGATTACTAGAACAGTTCTAATTAATTTGCGTAAGTTGGTTGTCCAAACTGTTAACGACTTATCACGCAAAAGAGTAGCCCAAAATGTTTTTGGCTTAAGCTGTACTATTTCAGCATATTTAGGGGAATCTGCTACCCAGTACATGAATTTACTCCATTCTTGCGACACATCCGCAATTCGAAACCTAACGCACAGATTTTGAATTTCAACTAACCCATAATTTAAAGATCGCATCTCTGTAACACGAAAATTTTTAGGATGTAAGACATCAAAATTTTTGTAATCTCCTTCAGGAAAGTAAGATTTAATTTCTTTAATAAGTGCGTCGATTATGTCCTTTCTTATTTCCGCGAAGTTACCATCGATGTCCACATCACCAGACCGAGTACGTCTTCTTGTTAGTAAAACTGTCTTATAGATTGGAGTTTTAATGGGACCTGTTTGGTACTTCCACTCAACATTGAATGCACGGTCTATGTCTTCGATGCTTTTGCAACTGATTGGATTTGAAATGGCCTCTCTTCGACATTTAGTTTCTGATAAAAATTGTTTCATGAATTTAAAGTTTTGAAAGTAGTAACCTTGAAAAGTATTGATAAGATTGTGCCTTGTTGACTCTTTTCCAATTATTACCCCACCCTCGGTCTGAAATTGTGCTGAGAAAAAAGCTAAATGTCTCATAATGTCCGACATTAAAAACACTAACATGATAAAGTTAAGATTACTGATAGATGAATACAGTCCTTCCGCTTTACTCATTGTATCTGCTGTGAAGGACGGAGAGTTCGTTTGACGCTCTCCGAATATACTGGGTAAGTCTTCGATTAATAATGGTAACATAGTGCGTAGTCTGGAGATGCAAAGGTCTCCATTTGTGGCCCACCGTTCATCGAACGTGTAGGTAAGACGCCTTAACCATTGCATATTGTTTGTTACCAGCGCCAGTTCTGTCAAGTGAGCCAGATTTTTGGGGTTTTGGGAATTATAAAAGTTTGAAATACCTTTCAAGGTTTGTTCAAAAGCCTGCAACGCTGTTACCTGAGCGACCACATTTCTGCCGGCCAGGTGTAGTCGATGGGCCTGGCAATGCACTCTATAAAGGATGTTTTTATCATTAAATAACTCTTGAGAAAGCAGAACCCCGACACCGTTTTCAGAACCTGTCATAACAGCAGGGCCATCGGTTGTAAGAGCAACTATGTTTTGTTTACTGTATTCTAAAACATCAATTCCGTATTTCTCTTTGTCCTCCTGCATAGCTTCTTTAATTCTATTAATGTACCCTTTGGCGGTAATATCTGCCTTCATTCTTATGAATCTATATAAATAAACCACTGGTCGATCATACTCTAAAATTTGAAATTGCAAGACAAGCATGTCGTGGCCAATGGAATCAGTGGACGTGTCCAAGATCAAAGAAAAAGGACGGTTTTCTTTTGTCATATATTGTAAAAATGTTCTATGCATATCGTCGGACATATGCCTTAGAAATCTCGCGGGCGCATTGCTGTCTTTATGATGGTTGCCTGTGTTTACACCAAACATTTCCATCAATTTTAAAAGCGTTGGGTGGCTATTAAACGGAATGAACATCCGAGTTTCTGCGTACACGGTGGCAAACATATTCGCAGTTTGTTTACTTTCGATTGAAACTGATTGGTCAATTTGGTATTGAGCATTTCTAGCTGCAACTTCAAGTGATTGCAACTGTCTCTGGCTTAAATGATGAAGTATTGTACTATGCCATTCCGATGATGTATGATCTCTTAAATCATTTCGCATTTTTTGGGTACTGGAAGGTAGGACTCCTTCTTCCAAAGAAAGTGCTGGACGATGATTAGACCACAGCTTTGCAAGATTTCTATTTTTATAACACAAAGAACAGCGGATTTTTGACAATGCTGGATTATTTGCATTAGGAATATATTCCAACCAAGTTATTAGCTCATTTTTGTATTGCTTCAGCCAACTGACTGAATAGCTGCTAGGTTGATGCCTGCTCATCGATTCTAACATTGCCTCCCACTTTTGAGTTTGCAAAGTATCAATTATTATTGGGTTTGGAGTTGTTATCACATCATTGTTTCTAGTCGCTATGGCGTTTTGGTTTTGAATCCTTACTAACTTTTCGTAAGTTACCGAAATCGCATCATCTATATCACCTTGTAAGGATGCTGGAAGTATATGACTGAACGGTGCACATGGGTCTTGGAAACTCATGGCTGTATTAATTATCTTGTTTTGCACTGTGTATCGTCTGTTATTTACTCCAACGACTTCAACTGGTTGTTCATCGACAACACAAAAAACCGGATCTGCAACATCCTGATTTTCTACAACAGGATTTGCAACAACCTGATTTTCTACAGCTGCAAAGATTTCAGCCGCATAATTTTCCATGACAAATTTAACGCCAAGCAAACATTCATTGTTTGCGTTTGGGGTTGGACGTGTTAGCTTAAATGTTTCTGGTACGAACGCATTGTGTGAAATAGTGCATCTACTGATTGATACCGGCCCATACGCTGAGCTTGTTAAAGTTTCAGATCTAAGTGCACCTAATTGACAATTGTCACTAGTGCTTGGGACAGATGAGAGTGTTTCAAAGTTAAGCGATCCATGCGCATGTCTATGTTGCTGACTTCCGGAAGCCTGGTTACTGGAAGTTGTTTGCACCGATGCTTTTGATGTAGATGCACTTGGGCGTTGTACAACAGTTGGTGACCTAGAGCCTTTGGCTACAGAACTACTTGGAATATCAGCAGTTTGTGTTACTGTTCCTGATGCGGCACCTTTTGATGCTGTACTACTTGAACTTTTACCACCTGGTGCAACGGTTGTTGTTCTAGGACCTGTCCTTAGAGAACTACTTTGTGTAACTGTGGGTGGACCAGAACCTTTAGATGCAGAATTAGTTGAAGTCTTGAGTGCCGGTGCTACGTTTGTTGTGCGAGAGCCTTTTGTAACAGAGCTACCTACACCATCTAATCCTGCATAACGCTTCCTTCTTCCATTCACGGTTACACCGGAATTGGCATTGGCAGAGGTAGAGCTTGTTGGTTGTGTATCTTTAACCGGGAAATCCCGTAACACATATTTCTGAGTACGATATTTAGCTACCAACCTGTCAAATAAATCGCACCGGTCTAACACTGAGTCTCCTCTATAGACAACTAGATCCACTAAATCATCCGATATTATTTTCTCAATTTCTGGTGTAATAGTTAACTCATTTCGCTTATTATTACTAAATGAAATTTTTGCTAACTGTGTAGCTTTATTGTGCCCTTCATGAGGAAACAATACGGCTACTCCGTACGGATATGCAATTGGTGTTCTTCCCAGAAACTTGTCCAAAGCCATGCAACCCTTGCTGTCAAATTTCTTCATTTTTACAGCATCCTCGTACCACGTCATTGATTTCATCTCAACAGCATCGCCTGCAACGTTACAAAATTCCACCATTACAATTTTATTGCATTGATGTATAATCAAACAAATTAACAAATATTCCGTTGTATCAACCTAAAGTGCTATAAGTATTAATTATACCTAAACCTATCATTGATCATATATGCGCGGTGGACAAACAGTTGAATGCAATTGTAAACTTGCAGTAGTATGCAACAAATACGTAAACCAAGCTTTGAGTATTCACAATTCAATTCATTCAAGTGGGTTTTATTACCTATATACAGAGTTGACTATTTTTGCACTTTTCAATGATTTTTGTTAAAATAAATGAAAGGACTTAGAATAATTCCTAATCGAATGCAGCACATGGGTTTAGACAATCAGACACAAACGTGCAATACACTCAAACTAACTCGTCTTTTCGACACAAAACGAATTTAAACTAACGTCATATTTACATGATGGGATTAATAATAACTTGCTGTTATTATTTTCATACATATATAATACATAACTGAACTACAATACATTTATAAACATATTGATTTTGAATCCTGCTAAATACTTGCCGTACTTTTTAAGTAGAAATTATTAAAAGTTATATATATATATATCACGTACAATATGAACCAAGCGTTAAAAACAATTAGTAAGGTACATTATTCACTGATTCAGTATTACTGGACACTTACACAGTTTTATTTCATAAAGGTGTAGGTATTTAGCATCTAATATGTGCAGTTTTAGTGCATTAATCAAATATTTAGTTCAAGTTGTTACATTTGTATCAGTACAAAGTTGTAAGTTCTTCAATTTTATTTTAAAATTTTCATTTTTCAACGAAAATCAAGTTGCAAAAGTTGCAAATTTTTCACCCTACTATATTTCATCGAAATATTTCACCTGCAACACAACACCTGCCGAAATAGAGAGCGAAAATGCAACTCACCTCCTACTGTGAAAAATCCATCTTCATTAAAACGTTGATTTTGGAGAGAAATTACCCCAACAATGGCTCCTTTTCCACTTGGGAGAATGAAAATAATTTTCACGCCTTTCAAGCTGATGTCCAGTTTTTGCTCAGGTTTCAAATTCAGGCATAGTAGCTAATAGACAGACAACAAATTCAATTATTTATTCACATGACTTAATGCCTGTAAGCGTAGATAATATCATATTTCAGTATTGGCTAAATTTTATTTTTATATATTTATATTGTACACAACACTTACCTGTAATTCAAGAAATTCGGAAGGACTGATACCGTCAACAAGATTTCCTTTAATTTCGGAGATCCTTATGACACAGTCTTGATTGAAGGTACAAACTCCATGTTTTGGAGAAAAGGTTAAAATAATTCCGAACAAAAGAAGCGAAATTATTTGTCTCATTTCGAGGTTTATGTGGTGTGTATCAGTGTAAGCTTGTATTGAAAATGAGTTATGCGATCAGTTATAATCTCAGATGAAGACAAATAGGATGTTCTGTGAACAACCTTCACAGAACATCCTATTTGTCTTCATCTGAGATTCTAAGACATTTTATTTTCTTGAGATTGCCAATATGCGCTTTATTTAAGGATGACATAACTGCAATCTGGATTGATTAAACGTTATGTAAATAACCTCAAAATATGACCTTCCATTTCGTTCTATTCCGCTGTTAAGATAGCAGTTAGCAGTAAGTAATAGCATCATTGCATCATGCAAAGTGGCGCGATCATGATTCAGCTCCGTGATATGCACAAGAGATCAGAGAACTTAGGGTCACAAGAAGAGATTATCCGCCGTCATTGATGGCAACTAAGCCCATTTTGTTTTCAACATACTGTGACTATATATATTACATACGCCTGTGTTTGTGTATTTTTTGCATATGTGAAGAGTATATCTGTGTAGTGCGGTAAAGCTTGACAAGCTAAATTAATATATTTACACACCACAGATTTACACACCACCAGTGCATGTTTATTGCGGATAAACATGAATAATGTCATACTTTTAATAGTGTTATTATTAAAGCTGCAAGACGTCAATACAATTGCCGATGTATTGTTTCCGATTTTTAATTTTTTTCTCATTGCGCTATAACTTCCAGTCTGTTGCTTGTTACAACAGCGGACACCAGCTAATGCGGAATATTTTATTAGTTTTCACTGCTGCACTGCATAGCTCGAACACAACTCTGCATGACAGTACTATTGCAAGTGCAACCAATTTTCACACTGTAAATGAAAAGCCACGCTCTCGGGACGTTACCCTATTTGACCCCCCTTAGAGGCCGGATTCGCGCCTGGCCTTTGACCCTACTTTTGAGTTGGGCGTGGGATGGTATGATCAGAACATCAATTCTACAATCGTCAACTCCAACGTCCACATTCCATACCTTGCGGTCTTTTCTAGAGAGAGAATAACCAAGTTTAATTCTGTTATTTTGCTTTAATTGGTAAAGAGAATTATTTTATGAACATAATGCAAGGTGGATCTCTATGGCGATTCTATCTTTGCGTTGAAAATGATATTACAATATTACATTACATTACATCAAAGTGAATTGAGCTGAATGAGAATGACGTTTATATTTTGGTCAGTGCTATCAGGTTTTCAGTGCTTAAAGTGCTCACGTTCAGTAATAATACAGGTCAAAATGAGTTACGATTTCGAATCTTCTCGTACTCGCTACATGACTACGAATGTTATTGATCATCGTCCTTCACTTTTGGTTTCGTCAAGACAGCTATCTAATCGATCTCCGAGCCCTACCTTTGCCCCATCTCAGAAAATACCAATTAAAGCAATTTACCGTTCTTTAACTCAAAACAGCCCTCAGTTTAACATCGAAAAACTCATAGATAAATATAGAACGTTAGATGTAGAAGCTGAAGCGTTAGCTGAAGACTCTCATTCCTCATCGAAAAATGCGACCCTAAAATCCCCACGCATCCTAACCTTGAAGCGTACAACTGGAGCAATATCAAAAAATGTTGCACAAACAACACCCTCAAATCGCCCGAAAAATTTTGGAGGTTGTTCACAAAAAAGGCAAGATATAGATATCAATGTAAAGTTTGCACATGATGAAATAGCAAAAATACGCAGTAATCAGAATGGAAACGAAAATGCTACAAATCGTTCTGTAAAAAGCGCAAGGTCATACAGTAGCTATTGTCAGGATGATAACCCAACATGGCGATTTGACAGACAGAATTCCATTGCTTCATCTTACTATTCAACAGAGCAAGAATCAACTACTTCACGGGCATCCTATGTAAAAACGACAAGTCTTGGAAGTAATAGTTCTGCAAGAACTACTGCTAGTACTATTTATGACTCTTCAATCAATTTGAGCACAGATCACAAAACAAAGGTTAATCATAATTAAAAATTAATTATAGCTAGACCAACCTGATATATTTACATTTGTTTTTTGGTTTTGATTTTTATAGAAACCCAGTAGTCGAATCCACTGCCGTGCGCCTGTGAAGCCAAAACCTATGCATTTGAAAAATGTATTTGTTGTTAATGGTTCAGTCATCTCATTCAGCGGACACGGATTTGAATCGTTTACAAACTGGTTTGGGGATGAGTCAATGTTAAGGTAATAAGGCTAATTTGTCTAAACAGCAATGATAAAATGTTCATAGTCCCTTAATGAATTAATAACTATCAGTCATGCTTAACTCTGAATTTTATAATCCTCGCAGTTCTTCAGAAAAGGATAACAAAGCTAAATTACGAAGTGTGTTGCATAAAGAATTTGATATGTCTGGATTTACAAATCAAGAGATTAACATGAAGCTGTACGATGGAAATAAATTGACGGTAATGTATTTTGCATTAAACTATGTTTTCATCAAGTAAATAATTGCTACTTATAACGTTTTCATGTCATGAAATTAATTTCAGATAGAAGCTTCGCGTCCAATGAGAGGAAGATATCCAGCAATGCGTTTTACGGAAACAATTCAATTGCCGAAAAGTCTTAACGTGGAATCTCTCATAATTTGTCGTAAAAAGTCAGGTCGTCTTGTAATTGAAGATGTTCCCCAACTTTACAGTTCTGTGAAATCAAGATTACATACTGCATGATATAAAAATCTATTATCAACGGAAATTATTAGTAGTACAGGGATTTTTTGTATGCATAATTCTATTTTGTTTAACCTTAGCTTCAAATTAAAATGAATTATATGTAAAGATCGACACAAATGTTTCTTTTTCCAGTATTATAAGTTTTAAAGATAAGCTCTTAATGATATTAATGAATTTTCCCCATGGTTTGTACCTTTTGTTACAATAAGTTTAATATTTCCACTATTTTTCAAGGAATTGAATAATTTATTTATTCACTATGATTATTTTAATCCTTATTTCGTTATTATTTAGGAAACTACCTTTTTGTCATTCACACATAAATATTTTTCATAGGGAAATGTTGATAAATATTGTTTTCTAATCTCATCAGTGACGGAATTAAAATTCTGTAAGTCTCTTTTCCTGTCAGAAATTGTCTTTTGGAGTTGATCTTGCAATACTCCTTTTTCCTTCTTGAGCATGCTAACCCTTCATTTAGTAAAAAAATGGATATTTAGTATTAGTATTAGATCAGAACTTTCAGAACTATATGAATGTATTTATGTATCTTCAATTTTTTTAATTTCACTTACAATGTGTTCAAATTTTTGATATCCGAACTTTTCATTCTTGTATTCATTTCCAGGGAAAATAATTCGCCAATTTTCAACTCCCGAATAAGTGCCCGAGTTTCTTCTACTTGTGAAAGAGTACCCTCGTTACAGACTTGAGCCCCATCCAAGCATTCCAGAATACATTCATCAGCTCTTTCTATAACGGTAAACGCTTTTGATAATTGTATTTGATTGTTTACACCTCTCTTCCGTTCTTCTTCTGCTTCTTTTACCGATTCTTTCAGCAACGTCATTAGTTTATTGTATTCCTTTTCCTTTGTGTCCACTAGACGTGCTGCTTGCGACAACTGAAAAGAAACAACAAAAGCGTTTTGAATATTGGAATACCAACAGCTGTAACCTAACCTAAATTTATATGAAATTGGTACCTGATTTTCCAAGTAAGTAATTTTATCGGCTATTTCATCGTTCGTAGCAGAGACGCCATCACAACTTGAAGACAAAAGGGCGTCCAGCTTTTGTTTGTAGAAATTTTTATCATACTCTAGTGTTTTCATGGTCAGTTGATTTTCATGAATAGTTTTCTCCAGACTACTAACTGTAGCTCGTTCCTACATAAAATACACACTATTAACCTAAGTACATGTTTTATATCTTTCTTAGTCCTTCCGTGGACAATTAATATTAAGTATCTTTCTTCTCCTAACCTCGGGCTATCTCTTGGCGTATATTAATTATTATAAATGCCATTACCTAAAAGTAGTTAATAAAAACTCACTTTAAACAATGCACGCTGAGTCTCTTGCAATTCACAACAGTTTTTATCTCTGTAACTCTTTTCTCGATCTTTCACTATTTGCAGTTCTTGCTGGGAGATGCTATTTTGTTTCATTGACACGTTCAATTGATTTTCTTGGGTTTTGAGTTGATTTCCCAGTTCATTTATTTGATGACGGTGAGATTTTAGTTGAGCCTCTAGTATTTGGCAACGAGCTTTGCTGGCTTGAAGTTCATTTCTCAATGATTGAGTTTCTTCTTTGGTTTCGTTGAGGTCAGTTGCCATTTTGTTCATTATTTCTTGCCTAAACAAAAATTTACATTTTGTATTGATATGCAATTTGTAAGATAGATGTGGTATATTATTTTCTCCATACTTTCTCCTGTGTTGTTGGTGTAAGGCATGAAATGGACGGCGAGATGGTCTTATGGAAGAGGATGTAGATGTACTAAGGGCACTGTGAATTCGGGGTAACGTGATCCCTTCAGTTGAGTCTTTGTTGTCACAAGCGTAGTATTCATCTTCATTGACTTCATGTATGTACCCTTCTCCTGCTCCCCCGTTATGATGGACAAATTTTGAGTTTGTTTGTTGGCAGTTGCAAAGATTAAGTTTACTGTTTAACTCAGAGACCTTTTCTTGTAAAGATATTATTTGTTGCTGCCGTCCACGCCAACTTGATGAATTAATAGCGTTTGACAACGTTTGTGGTGTAACTCCTTCACCTATTTCTAAACTTAGAGCCTGTAAAAATTGATTCATAAACTTTTCACATATGGACAGAATTGTGAATGCATTAGGTTACGTATATATTTCATTTTTGCCTTTGAGAGGTTGCGGATTTCGATCTTCATTTGTTGACACTGTCTTCGATATTCGATCATTTTATTTGTCACGCTTGTTAACTGCTGAGAGGAAAGAACAATATCTTCCGGTTTTACTTCTGCATCTGAAACTCATTTTTAGATGGAATATTAACCATAACATTAATCTGTATTTATTTGTGTAATTTGCCTTATAAATGTTGACCTAACGTCTTTGTATGTATCTAGAAGCATTACCCTTCACCGAGTCAGTCCTTGGGGATCCAAGATTACTGCAATTCTGCAACTTTTCATTTTCGATTACAAGCCTTTTCAAATTGGATTTTAGGCTTTCTATCTCAGCCACCATATTTCGATTTCTTCTACTCATTTCTACGAATTTCGTAGCGAAAACAGATTGATCCTCCTTTAGATAGAATTGGTATTAAAACATTGGCAAATTGGCAATTCACATAAAAAATATGGAATCATAATATTATTATTGTGAAACTCACAATGACGCATTTTTTGCTGTCTGCATGTTGCTTAAATGAACGTAAATCATTTAGTTCTTCTTCCATGTCGATTATGTATTGTTTTAAACGAAAATTGTCCTCCATTGTGTTCATACCTTCTATAGACAAAAAAATGCATCCAAAAATGAAACAGGTTCTAGTCAAACTCAAGTCTCCCAGTCACATAAATTGTAAATATGTGAGTGATTTTATGTAGTTACCCGTATTCATCCCTGCTATTTTTAGATTTCTTCTAGATTCACTTTCGATTGCAATTTGCAACGTGGAAGATTTACTACATTATTTTGTGTCTCTGGTTTAGAAATTGAAGAAATTGATTCCTCTGATGTAACTCATACAGATAATGTAAACTTTGCATAATTTATGTTGTTTCTACCCTTGATTGACTGACTGGAATCAGTAACATAAAGCACCTTAGAAACAACTGATGGTTTATAAACTTTGTCTATTTCAAAAAATTGCAGTCATAAAAGGTTGCATGAAGGTAGCGTAGTGTAAGCGTATACAACACATGTTACGTTGCAAGTGCACTACTCATGTGCTTGTAATGAAGGCAGTGGCAGGCAGTGTAGAGTGTAGGTAGCCTGAATGCGATTTACCCAAGTATGCTGAATGTGCCCATAAGTTATTTGTGATAATTTCGTATTTATTTTCAGTTATTTTCACTTTAATGGGATTCAAAAATGGACATTAACATGTGAAATTAATATATATTATATGAATCGTATGATTATTTATACTATTACAAAGGTGGCTATACAGGAACCTATTCAATAACAGGTACCTACCTTAATACTTAACGTTTAAAATATTTTATTTATACCATAAACTTTAGAATTTTTAAAATTTCAGAACATCCTAAGATCTAAAACATTAAATAACACTCCAAACTGATTACATTCTTGGGTACGCATTTAAAGGTTATACGATGAAAGATGGTCGAATTGCTAATTTAATAAGAAATGTTTATTGTATCTTCATTTTTATAATCTTATATTTTTAAATCGGAATATGACAATGTAACAAACTTTGTCTAATTATTCATAGAAGGTTGAAAAGTGTCCATTGTGTTTACCTCTGCATCAATGACACAATTGTTATAGTCAGCAAAATAAATTTTCAGAGCAATCGCTTACAGGAATGATAAATGATAAAAGGAAATATTCTCTAGATTTGCGTTTCGAATCATGTGAGGAAAATTACGAAAATAACAAAGAAGAATATTAAAAGGGCGAAGACTTTGATCATAAGCCAACGATTAGAAGTTACAGATCGGAAGTATTTAAGTAACTCAGTGTGAGCTGCTTCTACATTCATTTCTGCGTCTTCTATATTTCCATCGATTCTGTGGACTACTTCTTCTTGCTCTTTAACCATCATAGCCAGTTGTTGAAATATTCCACCGAGTTCTACTATTGTTGTCTCTATAGACTGCATAGCTTCCGCCCGGCTTGAGAGGTACGAATCCTACAATTTATATATTAATTTTTTATTTGATAATCAATACATTGAAAAATTTCAGATGTTACGGGTAAATAAGTATGCAAAATTACAATGTTTAAATTATTTTGTATATTAAAAATTGCTTACAGTCTCATCTTGGGCAAACATCTGCGATTGACGATGCCTAAGAGCACTGTCACCCATATCAATTGCTACTTCCCCGCCGGAATTGTTATCTTCAGGAACTAAAGCGGAGCCTATAAGTAATTGCAAATCCAATTATTAGGTGAGACATTTACAAATAATTTGTAAAATAAGCAAAGGTGTCTATAAGAGCTTTTTCAAAAGCTGTGACTGCTAATTGACTAATTTTGTATTGTACAGTTGGTTCATTTAAACATTTAGAAACTTTGAAATATATCTTACGTACCTTTGTAATAGCCAGTTAACGCTGACGGAGGCAGTGATGACGTGACATGTCCTTGTGTAAATTGATCTTGTCGTGATCTTTGTTCCTTCAGGTTCTACAGAATTAACCACAACGAGTTCAGTTAGATATTAATGGATGCTTTCAGATTATTAATACTCGATATTACATACAAATAAATATTATATCGTACTTCTGTTCTGACTTGAAGAACTTGCTTAAATTCATTAGACATGGTGGCCAATTTAGATTGTAGACCGACAACCACACCAGAGGAATGCGATTGCAAATGTTTTCCATTAGAACGTTGATTGCCTCTAGCAGTGTTTTGCAGCTAAAATTGAATGCAAAGTAATTTTATATTACCGACTTGAGACTTATTAGCAATGTTTAAATGAAAAATTATATATTAGCAAAGAATTAGACAATTTATTTGTAAAATCAGTTACCCGTGCTATATCCTTATTTAGCGAATTGATATCCTCCTTAATAATAAAAGTTAGTTCTTGTATTTCTACTGATTTGTCATCGAAGAGTGATTTTCGTTTGGCCACTAAAAATGCAAGAGAATAATTCATTTTATAATAATAATTCACTTTTGATTTCAGTCACATTCACATTTCTATATGGTTAGGGATATTTCTGCAAAATCATAATTTAACGGTAACTTACATAATGCGAGTTTTTCTAATTTATTGTAAGTTTTTGTTATATTTTTTCCGATTGATCTGAAAACAGTGATAAAATTATTATTATATAAATAAATAATATCAAGTGAATTTTACTGTAACGATGATATTTATGATATCAAACTGACTTTGCTATGCGCATGAATTCCGAATACTGATCCAAGTTACGATTAACTTTTTGGTTAACTATTCCCATAGGATTTGGTTGCATCTGTCGAACTTGAGCACGTCCTTGTAAAGATCTGAGAGCGGACTGAAACTCTCCCGTTCTGTCTCGACCCATGTTTTCTTTTTCTTCTTCAAGTGCCCAATCTGATGTGGTCAATAACTTATCCGTGTCTTCCGATTTTGAGCTCCCACGTCGTCTTCTAGCCCCACTCATCTCATAATTATGAAACTGATGCGACTTCGGGTAAAAGTAATGTCACTTTATTAGTTGTTACGGGTGGACAACTAATTCTCTGTCAGTCCTTTACTTAACTTGATTGAATGAATAATCTTCTTTAGGTTAGCGAGCTGTTGAAAATCAACAATTTTTACTTAATTAATTGTACATACAATATTCTTGTTTCATTGGCTTTTAATCAGTAGATGATGTAACGTTATTTTTTTAATAAGTTATTTTTAGGGTTTGTCACAGTTTGTTTGACAATAGAGTTGAATAATAGTGTACATAGTTGTAATGTTGCATTCAGGATTTGCAAAAACAATTTCAAATTAAGACTGACACACTTATCGATCAATCGATATCGAATACCTTTCATATGTTAGCAACATTTACTTCCGTGTTCCTTGTTCAATAATAATTGTTAGCAAAAAAATGTGCAATATGGAACAGCTGATGGCTGGTTGTTCTGTCTTACAAGCTTTTTAGCCAGGAATCAGTTAGAAACAAACTCAAAAGTAATACATAATATAATTTATGTAATTAAGATTTAAGAATATTTTGATTTATGTAATTATTTAAGTATTTCTGTTATTTGATAATATGTATTTGCAGAATTGGCACTCAAATGTTTTATTTTAAAACGCTGTTGTAAGGAAGGAATGTTTCTATTGTAATGAAATCTGATTTAAAAGATGGAACAATATTATGAATAAGATGATGAAACGTATTATGTATTAATTATTACTGATTTGATTACTCACTTTCAGATTTACAGTCAAGTTACAGCTCACTTCCGTTCCGTGACCCAATCAATGAATAGTAAAGATGAAAGAATGTATAATTGCAGTATTGAAAGAAACACTGCACTACACAATGACACTACTAATACTACACTCAGAACAGAATATCACCTGATGTTGTGGCTGACGGAGCGAAAAATTCTACAAATGTGCGTAATCTTTTTAATCTTTAGTTAGTAATAATCTTATTATCGTAATCTACAATCTAGGTAAAGGTCTAGCACTAATCAATTTACAATTAAAAAATAACTTTCGCCAAGGTTTCTCTGTCACAATAGTGTTGCACGTGGTACATTTTATTATGCTTACGTGTAATATGGCGGCATTTTATAAATCCATTGCAATGTGCGGACATGTGTAAACAAATAAAATATTGAACAAATTATTTAATGTGAATGTGAGTTTTGATTTAAATATTTTTTGAATTGTGAAATAGTTATTCATGTTGGTAGCCCCGTCCGATTCTCCAAGCTCCTGTTAATTTAGATACTTATTTTTAATTTAAGTTAATTTTAATATTGAAACTTGATTTGTCTTTTGTTGTTTGCAGTTATTTCCGACATCCGAAGGTGCACTCATTTTATAATTGAGAACAATAACAGTAGTCATGTCGAAACCGGAAGTGGATCAACAGGAAAAAGCGAGCCTAAAGCCGAGACCAGTTAAAAAAGGCATTCCTGTAGCTTCTCCGTTGGTTCAAATCAAAGAGTTGGAGCAGGATCCAGAATTGATTCGCCTCTGCGCCGAATATCTTCCACCGAATTATGACTTTGAGATCGCTAAGACGGTGTGGAGAATTCGAAAGATACCTGATTGTAAAGTGGTTGCTCTTCAAATGCCCGAAGGTATTTGAATGATTGTATTATTGCTTACCATTCCCTTCTTTTTGGAGTGTTTTTATTGCTGCTATCAGAATTTTAATATAAACTTTTCATTTTTAGGGTTGCTGATATTCGCTACAAAAATTGGTGAAGTACTTCGGGAAATGACTGGTGTAGATACCATTTTAATGGGAGATGTGACATACGGAGCTTGTTGTGTAGATGATTTTACTGCTCATATGTTAGGCGCTCAGGTAAAAATATCGAAAAATAGCTTTACTATTGTATAATGTTATTGTATGTGTACGATCGTTCTAATTTTCTAACAAATGATCTTTTACTCTATTTCTAGCTCCTTGTCCATTATGGTCACTCGTGTCTAGTACCTACTACTGTAGCAAATCGTATCGACACAATTTATGTTTTTGTTACAATCAAATTCAGTGTTGAGCACGCAGTAGAATCCATTCGTTCACTTGTGTTGACTAAAGCCAAAGAAAAACGCAAGCATTTGAAGATCGTAAGTGATGAAGGCAGTGACAGTGCAAGTGGACATAGTCAAAATGTTTTTAACCTAAGTCTTGTTTCTACAATTCAATTTGCAAACAGCTTAGCTACAATTAAACAAGATTTGGAAAGAGAAAACGAGTCAAATGTAAAAATAGTAGTAAATATTCCTCGATCCAAACCATTGTCGTCTGGGGAAATATTAGGCTGCACAGCTCCTAAAGTCTCTGACGAATTGATTGTCTATGTTGGTGATGGACGTTTTCATTTGGAAGCAATGATGATGGCAAATCCCGGAACGGAGGCCTATAGGTTACAATTTCTTAAACTTTAAAATTATTTAAATTGACTTTTATTTATATGGGCAGGGTCACTTCTAAGGCTAAACCCAGAAAATAATAACAATATAATACCACCTACTAACCTCTATTAACAGTCAGAAATTACTTTGTTTAAAAAAAACTCTCTTTTCAGATATGATCCATATAATAAGACAATGACAGAAGAATTATTTGATCACAAAGCTCTGAATATGTCTCGGGGTTCAGCAGTGAAACCTTTACTGCAAAGCTCAACGGAAAATAATAAGCGCCTGAAGATAGGAATCATTTTGGGAACTTTGGGACGACAAGGTTAGCATAATGAAAATTAAATGAGTTCCAAGTTGCATGATGCATGTATTGTACTAATTAGTAGTAAATATTTTTTGTTCAATTCACGGGTCACTTGTAATATACATTAAAGTGGTTCACCTCACCCGCATACATGTAGACCCAAATCTTAGAAATCATAAATTAACTTGTATTGTGTAGTTCTAAAATATTGCATTTTGTTGTACAGGAAATCCGAAGCCTATGAATCACGTTTACGATGCTCTTTCAGCTCGACATGACTGCTTTGTTGTTCTTATGTCCGAAGTTGTACCTGCCAAGTTGGCCCTTTTTGAAGATGTGGATCTGTGGGTTCAGTTTGCATGCCCTCGGTTAAGTATTGACTGGGGTAATGCTTTTCCCGTTCCGCTATTAACTCCATTTGAGGCAATGTGGGCAAACAATTTGGAGATGCGACAACATAAACATTCGTCATGTGATTGTGGGGACACTGCTAATTCTAATATTTGTAATAGTAATAGTGAAACAAATGTTACTGTTAACAACTTTAATGGTCACCCAATGGATTACTATGCATATGACAGTTTAGGGCCACACACGCCTAATTTTGTTCTACCTAAACCCAAACCTTCTAGAGTTAAGTGATACTGTGCTACTAAAACTTTTGTTTTAATATTTTACGTATTAAATTAACAGATATATCTTATTTACAATCAACTTTCGCAAACACCGAATCAATTATTTTATAATTACTTATTGCATTTGTTTATTTATCGAAATAATAACAGGAATTACATTTATGAAATTGCAAATGGCACTGTAAGTACAAATATAGATCGACCAAAACAGATTAGTTTTAAGTAAACTGAAAGGGATTACTGTTAAGTAATTAAGTTAAGTAAACAGAAGGGATAAATATTTGACGACAAACTTATAATGGCTAAACTTCTATTGTAGTACAATTGATAAAGGTACAAGCTAGATTTACCTATTTTAATAATTCTTAAAGATATAACGTAAAATTTAGGTTGAGTTAAAACATTTTACTACGAATTGTTGCAAGCAAACGACTAAGCTAATTATTAATTACGTAACTTTACTGACCTAGATTGTTGGTTTCATTTTTACTGAGACAAATCTTGGGACTCCTCCTTTACAGAATTGTCTGCACTATTACCAGTATTATTATTATTGTTAACACCGGTGGCCCTTGATAATGCGTAAATCAACAGCGACCGTATTTTTTGTTGAGCTTCGTTCATAGCCACGATGTTTCCAGTTATTCGCACAAAAACTTCGCCATTAGGAGGAGGGGGAAGATCTTCATCCGGTTCGGTGATAAATTTCACTCTGCAGTGGCAAGTTCGTTGGATTTCCCTGATATGCTGACCAGACTTACCAATCAGTCTACCAACATGCTCTGCCGGAACACTCATTTCAACAGTCATGCAAGAGTCAGGTACAATGCTGTCCCTTCCTTCCTCCAGTACTTTCTCCACCACGAAATACTGAGCTCGAAATATGGAGTCAACACCTAAAAAATTATGATTAACAAAGTTAATAAAACATGAGAACATAGTACTAGTACTAGTAAATTAAATACTAGTAGTAAGCTACAGTAAAAATGTCCATTCTTTAACATGCATCTTACCTCCATGTATAGAAATTCTTCTCATCATTATCTCATTCATATCGACCGTGAATTCCAAAACCTTGACCGATGCTCCAGATTCGTGAATGATTCTCCGAATATTTGCTCCTTTTCTTCCAATAACAGCTCCCACGGATTCATTCGGAATATACATGTACGTTGTTTCGGGATGATGGTAACTGAGATTAACACCATGGAAGTTTGGAATTCTTCCGGAGAGTGATTCGCCTGGACTTTGGATATGTCCATAGCTTCGCCCACTAGCGCATGAATAGAATGATGTTTGAGAGTCATTAGCTGCAGCAAAGGGAAGGGAGGCTGTACGCGTCGGGGTTAAGTAACCGTCGGCATTGGTAGGTGGGAAGAAGTTTTCATTGGCATGTGAGTTAAAATCATTAGAATATGCAACCCTTAGTTTCTCTGAGATGTTGGCTTCGGCATTGCTCATTCCTTCTATTGATCCTCTAATTGTGATAACTCGTTCTTGTGGACAATCAAACATTGGAGTTCCTATGTATTCAGGTTGATTAGAAATATGGATTTTAGTTTGTGTATCTTCCATTATTTTTTTAATGATTGAGCCGCCTTTTCCAATGACCCTTCCGACCAAGCTGTTGTAAGCAAGCATACGAAGACAGACATCTACGTTCTTCGGCACATTCCCAGTAGTTTCCTTGGCCATGATTTCCAAAACTTTCTTGCATGCTTGAGTAGACTGTAATATATCACAAATACAAATTTTAAATCACTGGTAGTTCCCCATTCATAATGCAAGTTAAGATAATTATTTTAGTTAAGTAAAATGATATCTCAAAACATACTTTTTCAGGAGGTCCATAAATTGTTACAGGTTTTTCAGCCATTTCCCACCGACTCACATTCCTAAAGACATCCAATCGGGCTCCGGTTTCCAAAGAAATCCCTTTAATGGTCTGACCCGCTTTGCCAATTAAAGCTCCAATGCATTCACTTGGAACTAGAATCTTCAGTGGTATATCTTCTGTTCGGTTTTGATAATAAGTTTTAGATTGAGAATTGAACAAATCCCTGTTTTCAGCATCCCCTCTAGGTCCTCCCATTATAACTCCCCTTGATTCAGAAAGATTTCGAAAACGATTTGCATTGCGATCATCACCGACTCCGAATGTCATCGGGTTACATTTTTCTACTTTGATAATGTTCCCTTGGATGTTGCTTCCATTACATTGCATTGCGACAAGATCAGCCTGACGAGCAGTTGGAAATGTCACTATAAACGAACCTCGTCGACTTCGCTCAGTGGCCAATATTGATCCGCCATATGAAGTCAGATACGATTCCAATTCTTGGGTGGAAACCGTATCACCACCTGTAATACAAAAACCGTAATGTTTTTTCTGCTACTATCCATAAAAACTACATGGGTGCATCGTAATAAAATATAATTTAACAGTGATAAATTTCAAGCTCACAATTTGACACCAGAACTCTGGAAATGGTACTCTTGTTTTCCAGTCTACTAGCTTTACTGGCCAAGGATGGTTCCACGGTCACGATTGTTCCTAGCAGGGGCTGTCCATGGCATCGATCGATTGCCACATCTGCAGAAGCTTGGTCCGAGCATTCCAAAAACGCAAATCCTTTTTTCACTAACAAGCGGACCATTTGTCCACTTGAGACACCACGACCCTCAAAGAATTGTCTTAAGTTATCTTCAGTAACATCATGAGACAAGTTTCCGATATAAAGCTTGTTTGTGTTGACCATTTTGATATTGTTGATGTTGACACTAATTTCTGTATAAAAACATTAAATTGTGAAATATTATGATTTTTATGCCCCAAAATGTTTTTGAAAATTGTATATTTGGAAAAATAATCATACCTGTGAGTTGACAATTCAGTTATTTCTTTGGAAAATTAGAAAACTGGAATTGGAGGAGAGAATGAAACTTGACAGATGACTGCGTGGGTTGATGAATAAACGAAGAAATTAGGAATGTAGAAGTCTCACGTGGACTCATAATAATGTCACGTCACCCACGTCACACGGCAGTAGCAGAGTCTTGACAACATTTTTACCATCTCCCAACCACGGCCGAGGAAAATCTAAAATGGTAAGCAATAATTAAAACCAACGTGAACTTACAATTAGTTAACTAAGTGAAGAAAAGATTTTGCAAAATGGTGATATTCGCAGGGTCAATGCAATGGCATTGACACTGATATTATTACACAGCAGTAAATGATAAAAATTAGGCTAGGCTTGAAGTTTCGGTTGCGTACAATGAACCTATACCTGCCTATACACTGTCAGACTCTCAGACTGTACGCAACAAATAAGCCACAAACTATCCACTTATCCTGGATCAAAGCTACATAATATTTATTTTAGTGTCAATCGTTTGAGTTTATACTTTATACAGATACACGCATTTAATGATAGTGAAGTACCTACTGGTACTACTACAGGTAGGTAGTGCAGTTAACACTCTTAACACATAAAGTCTCATTTATATTACAATTAATTGACAATGCTGGAGAATTGAGTTACATCTTGAAAATTTTATTTTTACAGCATTGATAAAATGATATTTAATAATTTATATGCCCAGAGTTGTAAATATATTCATACTTTTCATTATATATCATTTTGTCTCCCTCTTCTTACTTGTACGCGTAAACACATGTAAATTAGTAGTTGTAAAATATGTATTTACTTTATACGAATAGTACATGTTAGTACATGTGCATGTACGAAGAGTTACGTTACATGTTCACTATTCGCGATACAACGAACATTAAATGTTATAAACGTAGACCTTAGATTAGACAAGCACATTGATAGAAGGTACGTTATTACAAGTTTTAGGTATTATTAAAATGATGTGTTAACTACTTAAATGTACCTGTATATACATACAACACAAATCCATTGCACAAATTGCGCATTGATTGATGTACTTTTGGCTGTACCTGTCAATGAGTGAAAAATGATCGAATTTGCATAAATACTAAAATAATATTATATTGATTGGGTACACGATACATGTACCTACTTTACAGATATCATGCTGGTGCAATCATGAACACTTTGAGGTCAACTACGGCAGAACACTGTCAGTGTCAACCCAAATCGATGTGATGTGGAAATAAATAGTAAAATTTAGTGTGAGAAAAATTCCCTAATGAATATTTGGTAGCAATGAGATCATCGTGATGTAGCAAGTCTAAATCCCTTTCTGCTTACGCAGTATAAACCTACCTATAAGTAGGCTACAGTTACATCTCATTGTAACTTTTGTTTTGTCTGATGAAAACCTTATTCTCATGAGAAGTAAATAATTATAAGCAGTAACACACATTTTTGAAGTGAATTGTCATTAAAAGCCGAAGACACTTTCAGATCAGAGATTTCAGAATACATAGGAATCATTGAAGTGCACTCGCACATACATACATTAGTCTATAGAAGATGTATTCAACATTCAAGTTTACTGGTGAACGAATTCAAGTCATGTCGTTAGTGTCATCATGTGAGATCTATCACGCTCAAAAACTAAGATTCCGAAATGAACAGATATAGAGCGAAAATATTCGGCAATGAATAGAATTAAGTAAATCGAATGGAGTTTCTTTGAAGTGCAGCTACCACGCTACCAGTAGTCTGCACAACAAAGCTCTCAGAGTATATAAAAGTAGCAACTTCATGGAAACAAGTTCATTTTCATATAAAGCTTTATGAAGTTGATACAAAAGTACAAGTGTCTTAAGTTTAACTATCCATTTTTAGTATGAATATCATAATTTTTCTTTCGATCATGCAAATATCAATGATCACTGGATTTTCAAAACATTACCTTAATCATAGTGGTGGTGATTTCAAGAGAAATTCTACAATAGTAGAGTTACAGTTGGAACAAGATTTATTTCAAAGGACACAGTCGCCAAATCCATGGAGTAGAAAATCCACTCAGCTTTTAAAGAAAAGGTCCGCATCTTATTCGGATAATCCGGAAGTCGATTTTTCGCCTACTTCACTCTCATTGTCATTAAATGAGCCGGAAAAGAATGTGAGTTTTGAAATGTATTTTTTCTAGTATTACATATATACTTTACTATACGATGTACTTAGTACTTACTATATAAATCGTCGCTCGCTGGAAAAGATCCATTAATAACAATGCAGTGTAAAACTTACAGTATTCCCAATTCTTTTAGCTGCAACCAGTCATAGGGACATTTTTTACAACCCCGATTACAACACCCACTTGGTTTTACAACCCGAATTCTTTAAGTTATGACGAAGGGAAAGGAAAATACCGTCACAATCGATTTAAGAATTTTGATGACTACTCCTATCTTAATGTCCACAATTCTGGAAAGGGGGAAAACGAGAAGACAGATGCGATTTCAGCAGGAATCGCTTTACTAACTAGTTTGGCTTTGGTTGCCTCCCTTCTACTGTTTCTTCCGCTGCTTTTGGGAACCCTTCTTCTTTCCATAGCTCTAATTTTAACAGTTCCTGTTCCCGTTGTAACAGTCGGTCTTGGTGGCAGAAACGGATTGAAGAAAGTCTATAAAAATGAAGTGAAAGCTTTACAAGTATGTGATTGTGCTTCTCAGTGCACATTGGTCATCTTTACATCTTTACTATTTTGTATTGACATAAATTGATTTTATGGTTATGCATTTCACTATTTGTGATATGATTTTATTTGTCTTTCAGGATAAAATCGAACAAGTTATGGATGCGTTACCCAAACTTTCTCTTTCAGAACAATAAAGTTCTAGATGAATGTAACTCTAACCCAAAATCTTATGTGTTCGACAAACCAAAGAAGAAATGGAGCAAAGACGTTTGTTTTTGCCTAAGTATTAGTTATATGCACTTTTAACAACTTCGGAGTAATTTATGTTCATGCTGTGTATTAAAGACTTTGAGTCTTTGTCCTATTCCTTTATCAAACGGTTCCTTATATGGAAACACAGATTATATATTAACGATAAAGTTTACGATTTTAATCTGAATCTCAGTAATTAATCTCATCTACCTATCAGCTCAGGTTATTACACCTGCTCCATGAAATATAGCAGAAGTGGCATGTTTAAGGAGATTTTAAATTATGGGTGATTGTAGACTTTCATGTTTGCAAGATAAGAATAGGCATGCCATGTGTTCTGCATGTCCTCATATGGATTGTGGTTATTAATTCAATTTAAACTGATCTATGCTAATGAAAAGAGTAAGCTAACCAAATCTGACTCTAACTCTTCAGTTTACCTTAAATGATTAAGAGTAGGTAATAAACACAGATTAACATAAAGTTAGATATTATGTGTAACGCATTTAGACAATGAGTGCGTATATTTATGCTTCATATAATCAATGTGACAGCTTCGTGTTAATTGTTTTCCTGTTAAATTTCTATGAGAGTGAGTGAAGAATCTATCCTAAAATCTAACCCAAGACATGGAATTGCTAAAAACGTAAAAACGTAAATTTATGTACATTAATAAAAAAATGCAGCAATAACCTATACACTATGTACCAGTAATAAAAATTGAAATTCTGGATGTTTTGCCTGCAGCTTTGTAGCTTTGCTAATAAACTTGTATAAAGGCATGGTTATTTGTGTACAAGCTTGATAATACGTAAACGCGTAAAAATAAAATGAATCTGTGGTAATTTCTTGTTAATTTAGCAAACATTATTTGTATATAGTAATTTCATATATTTACTGATGATGACTAAATAATCATTTCATAATTACAATGACCCATTAGATTGGATTTCATGTATATAAATATTTCTGCACAACCTAAGATAATAATTACATTCAATATGAACACAAGAAAATACAGCTTTTAGTGACAAACGGGAATGGGTTTACTTTAGCACAAATAAAATGGGACTATGTATTGACACATGTAATGAAATGACAATAATATATTATATGGTAAGCGAAAATCTTCAGAATATACATACAGGTAGGCAGGTATAAGTGAAAAATCATGGACTTGAGATGTAAAACTTGTTGATAACTTCATTGAACAAGCTCACATTTTTACGGTATGGTGATCCTTGATGGGTATGGTATACAGAGTACTCAATCAAATGTAGATCCAAACGGATGTGTGTTTGATTGGTACTAACTTTTTCATCTGGAGTTTGACGTGACATAATGAAAATTGTTTTATGCATTATAATCATTATAATGCATTTCGTCTGAATGGTTCACCCAAGGTTTAATACGAAGTAGAATGTTCAGTTCTTGTTTTCAAGTTGGACCTTCTTGCGTAGCTTTTTGTGCTGCAATTGCAAATTGTCATAAAAGTACACGATTCCATTATGTTGCAGCTTGGCGACATTACCGCTTGATGCACCTTACAGTTTACAGGTTGATTTTTATATATTAGGTTAAGTAATAGGATGCGTTTTTAATTACAGTTAAGTATAAGCATCTGTCATTGTTGTAAGAATCGATTTTTTTCGAATAAAGGATTCAGCTCTTGAGCTGTCAGCTCGTAAAGCTTTAAATATCAAGCTGTAAAGTATATCAAGTAATAATATCGCCGAGCTGTAGCGTCCGGTTACCAAAATAAGTACACAGTGAAAATAATGATACAAGAAAGACAAATCTTTAAATCCTGTATAAGGTTAGTAGAAAAATCTTACTCTATATCTGTGTTGGGAGGTTTGTGGTCGTTGAATGTTGAAATAATGCTTTGCATTCGCATCATAACCGTTTGTTGTGGTAATCTCAAGCGGAGAAAAGTCTGTTTGACTGTCGTGCAGAAATCTACCAAGCTTTAAAATACGCTTATGTCAACAAATCTTGGAGCTTTAGATTTTTATTTGTGAGATGGTGACCTAATTCACCCTTAGTAAGCATTCTGCTGAAACTATTATAAAAAACATGAGCCAATCCGAATAACTTTTCACTTACTGTGACCTCTCTCCATCCAGATGCAACCCGAATGAACAGAGATTCATCTTCTTCCACAAATGCAAGCGTTCCATGCGAAAAAGACGGTGAATGCTTTATGTATACAAAGTAAACAGTTTTTCAATTTTCATTCTGTCTCCTTAAAATAAAAATTTTGTTCTAAAGCATAAAATTACCGTCAAATGGTGTGATCTTTGAACTTTGATTGGTCCCTGGCCTGGTTCTCCTATATAATCGGAAATTATATAATATTGTTTTACTTATCTTTAGATGTGATTACAAAAAGGGAAAATATATCTTGGCAATTAAATGTGTTTAGCTGTATAACAATATTATGAATATTATATTGTACCTCTTTCTCCCTTTTCCCCTACAATCGATAAACCAGGATTTCCGGCAGGGCTAGCGTGAAAAATGTTAAGTTAAACGTGAGTCGAGTAAAATTACTCACTCAGTAGAAATTCTTTGTAAGGGTAAAAATGTAAGTCATGTTATTGGAGTTATAGACAAAAGAGAACAGAATAATTTACCCAGGCATTTGAACAAGAATGGGAATACGACCAGTTTGCTGATTGATGACTTTGGTTAGTGTATCGGGATCAAAGTGATAAGGAGTCCCTGGGGGTCCTAAAATGACAAAGCACATTTTTATTCAACAAATTATGCACAGCGACCCGTGTTCCAAAAATTGTTGGAATCATTAATTACATCATCCATTTGCATTGATTTTTACCTCTAAGACCGGGGCGACCACGTAATAACTCAATATCTGGTAATATTGCTGGTTCCCCCTTGGCACCCTTTTCGCCATGAATTGAAAGTCCAGGACTTCCTATACCGTAAGCATAAATTCATACTTCAAGACCCCTGATATGAGTTGAGTTACTCATTACAAAACATTATTCCATGTATTACTCA
Source organism: Pogonognathellus flavescens (assembly GCA_019776165.1). Lineage (NCBI taxonomy): Eukaryota > Metazoa > Arthropoda > Collembola > Entomobryomorpha > Tomoceridae > Pogonognathellus > Pogonognathellus flavescens. Next base: position 19,348 of record JABASD010001113.1, on the reverse strand, counting down.
TTCATTAAACGTACCAGCAATTCCTATTCCTGGTTCACCTAAACAAGAAACATTGTAGAAACATTAGAAAAATTGTAATTTGTAATGAATTGAAGTGATTGTTTCAGAAATAATTGTTCGCACCTTTCTTGCCTGGATCCCCTTTCCTTGCACGTCTACCTTGGTCTCCTTTTTGACCCTATATCAAATCATCATAAAGTGTTTTGGAATTAAACCTGTAAGTCTCTTGAGAAAATATTTTTCGTTGTTTGCACCTTCACTTCTACGAAACTTCCATTTGTAAGAATGGTTGTATATACGGGAGAACCTCTCTCTCCTTTTTGCCCCATCTTTCCCTGAGATCCTTTCTCTCCTTTAGCAGCAGTAACTGAATTGAAAGGAGAACCAAAGTAGGAGTTCTTTGAATTGTGATACGCGACTGAACCAGGCAGTCCTCTGCAAAAAAATGCGAAATAAAATATTTTACTGTGAATCAGAAGTGACCAATACATTATCTTGAAACTGGCAATGTTTCATAAGATACTTTCCTTGGCCCAGGAGGTCCAGCCTCCCCTTTTTCACCATCTCTTCCAGGATACCCTAAGAATAAAAAGTAGCAGTATAAACTTTAATCTCTCTTTCTTATACAAGTTGTAAAAATTGAAATCTACAATAAGTTGTCAGATAGAAATGAAGAACTAACCCGAAGGTCCCTGTGGTCCCACATCTCCCTAAATAATTCAGAGTGTTTAATGAAATGAGTTAATAAAACCTTGACTCTATTATAATTGTTGCAATTTGAGTCATCTTCAGATTACATTGCAATTCTAGTAAACAATAAATGCAAAAATGCTATTAGTGCAAAAAACATTGAAAAACATACTTCGTCTCCTTTAGCCCCTTGGAACGCAAAAGAAAATCTTTCGTCCTGTCCTAAAGCCTATAAACGAAATGTCAAGTTATAAAAGAATAATTTGCAAACTGACACATTTTTGTTATCCAAACCACACTATACTACATTCCCTAACATGTAATACTATTACTTACTTTTTACTACAAAAACACTAAATAAACAGTAATTAACTTACCTGGAGAAAGTATGGTAGCTGAGTAAATATTTCAGTGTGGTTACAAAAGCACCTGTCTTGTCTATTCTGTAATTTAAAAGGAAAAGTTGAGAATTGCACTTGAGTTGTAGTAAACATTCCTTTCGTAGGCATGAAATTACATACGTCATCTCATCACAGTTCATATACCTAACGATGATTTACGAGATGTGCATTATGTTTGCCAGCACATCAACACTCCCACACACAATGTACCATACATAGTTTAATATAAGTCACAGAGAGTCTTCATCTACAGCTACTTGAGAAACGCATGGATTTTTTGTGGATTTTTTGTGTTGAAATGAAGGGAAGGAGACGGAAAGAATGAAGGGAGGGTGCCGACAGTCATTGAAACAGGAGTTCGAATCATGAAATGCAAAATACTTCTTATGGACGAGGCATTGGGATTCAACCCGAAACATTTCAACACCCTGCCCTCCATACAAATAATCACGGAATGGAACGGATGATACATTGTGTGGGGGAAGACTATGCGCATTATATCAGTTGTATGTAATTACTGCATCACGAAACACAATATAATAAAGATGCATTTATAAGATACGCGAATCCCTTAGTCCAATATAAACACAGGTATATATTATCCTGCATGTGAATCTGAATTATATACATCTCCGAATTACCGAACTATCGGTATGCTTGTGTATCCGGCAATATTTGCTCACTTCGAGGTATTTTTCTTCAGAATACCTACTATTCATTTACTCGCTTGTGATTGTCTTTGATTTTGATGTGTATTTGTTCAAAAAATCTACGACATTTGCTAATACTTAATTAAAATGCTAGCTTTACTAAATACTTATTGCAGAATATGTAGCCAAATTGACTGTTGCATTTATTACGGGATACTTGAGACGAGCGGTAACTTGATCTTGGCTATTGAAGTTAAAAGCAGAAGGGCATAGTTTGTATTTTGGATTAAGCGTGGATATTATGATGTCAAAGTTCTCCTCCCCAGCTTGAAAGTGAGTTTGCTATTTGACTTGTTGTATTGGTTAATGTCCCATAAACTCCTCGATATTATGTAGCCCTTTGTTCCGTGGACAAGGAAGCCTGACGGGAGCTTTATTTTATGGCATCCCTTGTCTCATAAATTATAACTAATTTGTGTATTGCACAACTTAAGTTTACACTGTTTATGTTAAGACTGTGCATTTACATTACATTTCGTTGATTACTACTAAAGGGGAAGTAGTGCGATGTGACAGTAGTAGTGAGTTAAGCATTAAGGAAACGGAATGATAAAAGAGATGCATACCTCCAATACACTACAGACTACACAGAACAAGACTAGTAGTAGTTTCTTGTTAACAGTGTTAAGAATACCACAGAAGTACCAAAGAAAAGGTAACTGGAAGATTCATGTTGTAATGCACGAGCCTCTTCTGACTTTACATTGGCCTAGAGGAATATTCATAAGTTATTTAAGCAATCAAATCAAAATCGATGAGCTAATGTTAACTAAACGTACGCACGTAGTAACTAAAGAAGATTCATTCAATGACTCTTTCACGCTGCATTTCAGCAGAATGTCAGACTTGTGGTGTTGTGTTATGTTCCAGACTTGAAAGTGCATGCATATCCAATTTAAACGTTGAAGTGAACGTGTGAAGTGGAAGTGTCAAGTCAGAACTCGTTCAATGCTTTCGTCTGCACTCTGAAGTGTACAATTGTAAGATAAATGCAGAATAAATTAGCAGATGGGATGAGATGAAGGAGGACGAGATAAAATAAATTAGATGCATGAAGATTAGATTTGTTCAAGGGATAATTTTTATTTTCAGCTTACGTGGCTTGGTTATTACTTATTGTTTGAGTTCCCAAATGTAAGTAGTTTAAGTATACGTTCTATTTTGTACAATGCTTGCTTAGGTATTTACTGTTATTGTTGTTATATGATATACATTAGTGAGTAGGTAGTAGTATCACTAAAAAACTGTATCTAAAGCTAAAAGTATAATAATATGCGAGAGAATGTCTGAGCGAGAGAGTTACAAGCATTTAACCTCCAGTTCATCACTTATTCTCACAGAATCATCTGCTTTTCTCTTGTTAATTCATTCTCCTGTGTTGAACTTGTTGCCTTATGGGGTGAATTAATACACACTTTGAAAACACTTCAAGTCACAGTTCACTCTGACTTGACTACAAGCAGATTCGCATGCGGACAATATTTATAGGAGTCCTTTTAAGGAAAGTATGTTGAATTAGCATATAGCTCTCTGATGACCGTTGTACTTTTATAGAAAAAAGGAGTGATAGCGCCTATGTCGTTTTCTGTCAAAAACTCCTGTTTACTCACACATCACACATAATGGAAACAAATTGACCCATGAACTAACGACGATGCAAGTGTGGAATACACAATTACCGGTGATCATATCCTTTGTTCACTTATTACATATTCACCAACACCTGTTGTGTTCTATCATGTTCTATGGTAATGTTATTATGTTATACATGTTTGCTCTTATAGTAATCGTTTTCATATGCTAAAGCTTACAAGAGATCACATGAGACAAAATCATTCAAATAGCCTCGTTGATTTATTTTCTATTAATTTATCAATGCCCTTTCTCTAGTAAAATGCGTTACCTCTATGAATTGAAATGAGCTTTGTGCATAGTTAACAAAATTAATCTTGTTCTCAAATTAGGTGCCTGCATTGTTTGCATTTTAGTAGTTAGCCATTAAAATTGATACAAGCAAGTTATAATGTTACATTACATACCGTATGACTTGAAATTGGATATTCCCTTTCTAATCCGAAAGCTCTCCGTTTAAACAACACCATGAAAACTAGTCCAATAACCACTTTCATTTTAACGGACTTTGACACTGTCACACAACACTGCTCTGTAGGAAATTGACTTTACTCTTTTTATGCGCACCACTTAATAACTTTGTGTTTTATTGCTTTACATTTCTGTGAATGACAGATCCTCTTCGTCTGTCTCCTCTGTAAACAACAAAAAATTGTCATAGTTAAAATTTAGTTACACAATTTGTATGTTCACGTATTTTATAGTAAATTATACTTACAGATCAACTCGGTTTATGCTTCCTTTTAAACGAAAAACACAGATTATATTCTACCAAGCGATTGTACATAATATGTGTACCATTCACTTGAAACCCGAACTGCTTCTGTTCAGAGTGACTGTAGATATAATCGAAACCTGCACAGTTTAGTACGAAAACAAAATAATTGTCGATATTCCCCTTAACTAATTTGAAATGAGCTTTTCGTTTAGTTGTTATCAATATGTTTACTGTTTTCAGTCCGGGTGGTTTTGTTTGTAGTGAGCACTTTTGTTGCAATTTAAGCGGCTCTTCTTCAAGACTAACTTTTATAGCTAATAAACAGAAAACGTTTGTGTGGATACATCCAACAGTGTATTTAGTGTATGCAGACCTAAGTAGAAGTAGTAGACTCTAGGCCTTAATTAACTTTGATGTTATTATGAATGTAATTCATTCAGCTCTGACTGTGCACAATGTATATGTTCCACTGAAGTGTATATACAATACAGATAGAATGCTATTGATGATTTTGTGTTAGCTGCTTAGAAAAACACAAAGCTGAACTGATCTTCAGTCAAGTCAAGTGTCCTGTACACACTAGACAGTATTTTTATTGTGTGTTTGACTTGCGTTGGTCGGTTGCCTTGTATAACTCACAATCAGTTTGTAAAGGATTGCATATTACCATGCTTCAATATATACCAAGTCACTACTAGATTGAAACACAGGATTTTTGCAGTACGTGTGTTTGTGTGTGGTATAGATCTGTTGCAGTATACATTCAATAAAGTATCTTTCCTACTTGGTAGTATGTTACGTTTATACTGTGAAACTTACACTGTTCGCTTGGAGCTGAAAGAACAAAGTAATAATCAGATAGGGTAGAGTGAAGTAAATGTTGCGTACGTATACGACGTACGTGCATAAGCATGGTGTGGGAGAATGAGAAGAATATGACAGACTGTAGCATGGAAAAAGGGCACCCCGATGCATTTCGTCTGTCTAGACTCCATCTCTCCTATCTGTGCACATAACGGAATGCTTAAGTGAATAGACAAAGTCAAGCGAAATTTTATAGATTTGTCCGATATCACATAGATTAGATTTAAGCACCAGAAGGACTAGGAAACTTCATAGTTGGTCTTCCTTAGCTCTGCAAAATATCCCTAGATAAAATAAACCATCTCTGACACCGGAGTGACTGAAGTAGGTTTACTCACCGCCTAGATTTCAATTTATTAGCGTCATGAATTCTGTATTTCTAGAGTTGACACTCAATTAGAATATGCATATGAGAAACAAGAACAAGCATTATATTTATGTATTACTCTTACCGCACATACATTCCACTTCACTTCGGTTGAAACTAAAGATTTATGTCTTTGCTCGATCCGGTAGCAAAGTGTCGCTCTATGTGTGTGTGTGTAAAGAATACGATGCTAACAACCTCCCCGCAAACAGTGTAGCAAATCAAAAGCGGAAGATAACGCTTCCATGTCTCAAGGCTGCCGAAAAAACTTTTTTCGCAGATATTGAAGCATAAATGTCAGGCATCAGAAATATATTATTGAAACTGATGCTGATAGTTCTTGTTTCTGAATGGATGTGCCTATATGAAATATTTCTCTTATAGTAAATACCAGTGTGATTCTGAAAAGGAATGTTGTAAGAGAAGAGAGGTAAGATTTAAGAAATGTGCGTATGTACTCAATCTGAATTGTGATTCTCGTTATGTTACTATTAGGATTTGCACATGTTCTTCAGGCAGTTAAACTAACAGCTCACGCACTTCTGTCTAGCTTCTGCTTTGTTTATGTTTACGAATGCAAATTAAAAATGTATCACTGTGGGAGGAGTTGTTTAAACTCTACAAACTTAAAATGACTTGAAAGATTATTGGAGTTGGGATTAAAAACCTTCTTGTAATGTTGATGTGATTTCATGTATAGGCAAATGGTTTAATGATGAATTGCCAAATCTACTTGTAGTAACTAGTAAATGGGGCAATTAATTAACGTTTACTCGACTTGAGCACGACCACCTACGGCTATGTTCAGTCATTTCTATTTTAAATCAAAGTGTGAATGCTCATGCCTAAAAATGTTTTCCTTGAATCTTTAATGCCAATTAAATTAAGATTTGTATGTTTTTACACATTGTATTCTTTACGTGTTTACGACTTGAAACGACATACGGTTCGCATACGCTAAATACGAGTCGAATTGTGGTACATTTCCTGCTACAACTTTTAACCCAATCGTCCGTAGTGTTCTTAAGGTGTGTTATTGCTAATACAAAAAACTTTCACTATAAAATAGATTTGTACTGTTTGTTTAATACCATTGAAAGCTATAAAACGATGCCATTGCCCCACCGATATCGTATAAAAGCATCAAGTTAATGAAACGGAGTTTGAGTTTGAACTGTGCCTACTACAGTCAGAAAGCACAAGCTGACTCATTCAATGCGTTGGATATACGGGATCATAAAATGTTCCGGGTGTTTTATATGCAGAATTCTAAATGAGCTTGACGTGACCAAATTCTGTACAATGTATACTTGTAATTTTTAACATGGAACATGTACATGTAAATGTGTGTGACTGACTATGTACAAAATCTGGTGTACACGTCTTTTTGTAAAGTAATGGTTGTTACATACAAACCACTATTTCTTCTCAATATTTACGTTTTCCAACTTCGGAAGTCGTCAAAAATCTTTATGTCTTAACCAAATTCATGTCTGTTGCACACTGAATGGACAAGCTTTTCACTATTAGGAGTTTTACATAATGCCTATAATGCCTGTAATGAAATACAAATACAATGGCAAGATAAAAATTGAAAATATTTTATGATACTTATTGCTACACAATATAGTATATAAAAATCTCTAGTACCTTTTGTTTAAAATCTTGTCTCAATGTAGTTCGAGACGTTTATGGTAATTAAATCATTTGTGTGCTTTGTAAGCAGTGTTTATATAAATAGATAGATTTCAACGAACTCCGTCAGCAATTTAAATGTTACTGTGACAGAATACATTTTCCATCAAACTACTAGTCTAAGTTTTTTGTACAAAAGAAAAGGTTGCACCGCAAGCACAGGCAAGTAAAGCCGCTGACATTAAAATTTCATTAGATTGGTTGTAAGAGTCTGATCTGTCAACGTGTTGAATTTTGTACTTCACTACCCAAAATCATATTACAGAATTGTATTTTGTACGGAAGCAGAAGACTCTACTTGCTTCAATATAATATTATGTTGATGTTAAAGTAACTAAATCTGTGTGAATGCAAAATTCGCAATTCATAATTCATGTAACAATATTCGTGACCCAAAAATATGTTGTAGTGATCTGTTAACATATCAAGTGTAGCAAACTGCCGATTACATCAATAGATCATCGTGTGAGACAGAGATATTAAGTAGATGCAGTGTAAAAACATAATATTTTGCCCTGGACCCTGAAATTGCCTATATAAAATCTCAAGTCATTGCGAGGCAGGACGAGATGAGTCATTTCGAGTTTTATGACATATAACGCTGAACAAATCATTGTATATTGTACAGTGCATGCTGTAACGAATGGCAGTCAAATAACTATAACGAGTGCGTGAAGATGGATACTGTAGATTTGTATACTCACGCTTATTCTGACTCAAATAATGCAATCCTTCACTTTAAAATGTAGAATTTGTATTTAGTGAGGAACGTAGGTATACTAATATAAACACAGGAGCTAGTATTACAGATATTAGCCTGCATGTATTTACTGCGCAATAAAATCTTGAAGGGTTCTGTCTGTCAATGTGTAATAATGTTTTAATGTTGAGTCAGACAGAGTCAAAGTTGATGGATGTTGTTGTGAAGATTTATGTGTGTGGGAAAAAGGAAACTAAAAAGTTAACAGAACTGATACATTATATTGTGTAATCGGCAAAGGAATTGGTTTGCTAAGAAAGTGAAGCTTCCTATTACGCGTAGTTCTGCTATTATATATTGCTAATGCATTGTATTTAAATACATTACATACAGTAATCATAAATACTTTTTCATAATTATATAAATATAACTGCTTCAATTAGTAAGTACACTACTTAAGCTTATCTTCCCATCAGAATTAATTAATCCTATTATTAAAAAAAATTCCCTTATTAACTCTCAATTACACTTCTTAGTACACATGTAATAATGTTAGGCTCTTGAACCAAACTGGTGCAACATGCAATATGTGTATTGTATGAAGAATTTTTCTTATGTAAGTTTATGTGGGGCAGAAATGCAGTGTGCTTCTTATACTACATACTTATATTCTGCTTATAAGCATGGAAAACGATTTCTTGGCCAAAATAATTAGGCTATGCTTGTTTTATGCAATCAAGGACGTTTTTAAGCTGTTCATTCAATTTCATTTAAGTAAATTCGTTTGATGTTGTATATCAACTTGTCTGTTTGTAAGTACGTGATAACATGTTAATACAGAGACTCTTAGGCATAACAAGAAATCCTGAATAAAATTACAGGGATAAAATACAAAGTTTATGCGAAGAAATCTTCATTTTCGATTGACCCCGATATTCCTTCCTACATAAACCACTTATGCTAAATGTACGAAATACAGTTTTCCAAATACTTAATTTATATTTGTTTGTATGAGCCTTGGTATGTAGGATGCACTAACTAAGGGATATCTTTTGAGATTTTCTAAATTGTATTAATGTAGAATATATTTGTACATGTGATCAAGACAAGCAACGCAAGTTCGATTTCAAGTTCACGATTCTATGGAGTATGCTCTCTGTTAAAAATTTATCATTCCTACGCTCAGACAGAGATCATTATTATTTTTTACAAATCTTGAAATTATAAAAAACTAAATTGCCCACTGAATTGATCAAATAAAATAGCTTCAGTGATACAAATAATAATATTATTCACGAGAGTTTACTGTTATATCAACATTATCATCTGGAAAGCCTGGCTGCACTTATAGCTTTTGAAATTCATACAGCACATTACCAATGCAATGGCACACCAATGTATAAGCTATACATAAGCCACGAATAATGTTAAAACATGCACCTTACCTAACTATGTATACTTTACTGACATATTCACAGAGCTACTACTTTACTATACAGCATGCATTTTAGACTTATGTTAGGCAGAATACTAGCGTAAAGTTGAGAATCGTGAGGAATTTACACGGACCTATTAATTTTTGACCATAAACTACTTACTTTATTTCTTGGCTGCCAGCTCAATCACTTTCTTCTTTTTCTTTTGCGCTTCATTTCAACAGAATTCGAATGTTGTATATGACTAAAGTAAAGTTGCTCAAAACATACAAGTGAGTAACATTTGCATTTGCGACGAAGTTTCAAGTGATTTTTATTTATGGCAAGGCGATTGCATAATTTCTGTGGTATATGTATCGGATTTACATTTGTGTTTTCTTGATAGTGGCATTTCATTTTATGTATATAGTTACGATTCTTCTAAACTCAGACAAGTAAAAAATACATTTATTAACTTCGATTATACGGAACGCGTTGAAATTGTTTTTAAGATGCTTTACGATTCTAAGTACAAATACCTAATGAAAAGTGTAAAAACAACAACTTAGGATACGGTCGAATTTATATTTATTTTCATCTCGGCGAGAGCACATAAATACTTTAACTACATTTGCTTTAAAGTTTCCCCTTTATGATATCCGGTAGCTTGTAGGCAGGTTTCAATCCAAAATATTATTTTTATTTCACTTAACATACCGTTCATACGTGAAGGTCCCTTTCTTTTTTACCCGAAATTTTACAGATTGTCATTGTAATCTAAAGTAACACTAAAAAAGATTGCCAAGTAAATATCCCTTTATACTTACTTATATAGTTTCCCTGTTCTTTGTACTTATGAATCATTGTTCTAAGGAGTACGCTAAATGGTACTTATGCAAATTATTTGAAAATCAATCAAATAAGAATTTATAATTCTGTTCCTGTAGTCCACCTTTATGTATAGGTATATGAGATGAGTCTAATACGCCCATTAAGGTTTCCCACGTATATGACCTCCTAAAATAGATGTTGGGTATTTTTGCACGTTTTCATCTTACGCATAAAAATTCGTCCCCTGTAGAGCGACTGAGCAAAATTCACTATCTGATATTTAGTGCAAACCATAATATAACTGTTCAGCATTACCATTTTGTACACATACTGTTGTGTAGTATCTGTATTTCTCTATTGTTTACATACCTTCGCTTTGTAAAAATTTCTTGAGATATAACATACACTGACGCACACATCATTTAGGTGGATGTTACATGTGCAAACACAAAACTAAGATCAACCAGCATGTTTTATTAAAAAGGCTTATTGTACTAAAGAGGAGTTTGAGAGGAGGGTAAATGAACATCACAATATGGAACATATGTGCAAATTGCGTAGATAATCAGTTGCAAAATCCGTCTGTGCCCTACAGTTAGCATTTTGTGTAATCGGCATAGAATGAAAAGCTTCGTTTGTGTTGGCTACACAGCTATGCAAACAATGAATGACCAAATTAAGGTTAAGATCATACACGAGGTGTATGACTATTGACATTTGAAATATTACAGGATGTGTCTGTGTAATAGTGGTACTACAAACACAAATATTGTTTCTGTTGAGGCGGGATATGCCTTCTTACGGTCATTTCCACCTTCCACGGTCTGCGTGACTTATGTTCAACACTTTATGAAGCAAAGAGTTATTAGCACCCTTGTTATTACCACTGACAACTTTCTATTCAACAAGGAGTGTTTGTTTCTTTGTTTTAGGCATACATAGGTATTACAATGAATTAGTGGCAGAAAGCTGATTCTTTATTGCCATTAACCGTATAACAAGACTTTATTACAACAAATCATTATCATTCACATGCAGTCTGTGTGTCTCACAAGGCGGACTAAATAGCTATGCTTTGCATGATGTATTACAACAGATTTCAATTTAAAATTTAAATGCTTCAAATTAAGATATATACTATTGTTAGTGTATAATGCCTAACTTGCGTAGTAAAACGTAACCTGCGTTAAACAGTCTGTACTTACTTAAGTACGTATACAATTGCTAAGTCAACATGGTCACTTTACATCTTTCTACATAATGAAAGTTTTACCATACATACAGTTATGTCAATGTCTACTAAAATTAATGGTTACAGAATACCTCTTGATTTATGTAGTCATTTTTAGCTACCCCCACACAATGTTCACATAATGATTGATGAAAATATTGTTTCTTAACTAAAGATCTTCATATAAATACTAACAAGTATAACGCATTATAATGTATACGCATACGCAATTATTGCATATTTAATGCACACAACTTACGTTTGCAAATAAAATGTGGTGAATACAACAATAGAACACAATGATAATATAGTAATACAGGAATATAGGAATTGAACAGCAGAGCAGAGTTCCTTAATAATGAATTTTGAAATTCATTTTTAAAAGATGACTGTAGACGTTGTCTTTATATTTGAATTTGGAGGAGTCATCGTGATAATTTTCATTTTCTGTAGTTGCATAATCGTTAATTGATGAGCTTCCACTTGACTCATCCTCAGGCTCCAACGAAGAATCTTTGTTCTTGTTCTTGTCATATTCATGAAGTTTGATTATATAGTCCACTTTATCAAGTTCAACAGAGGCACCTCTTTCTTCACCGATTTCTAAGCATAACACGATAAGCGACTCATTGCAAAGCACAGGGCGTGTATCAAGTAGTCCTTTGTATAAAACATCTGAAGCTATGCCTGTGTGTTCGGAACTGTTAGAAGTCCAGTCGTTGCATTGGGTTATATTCGTAGAATTCTCTAATCCTGTACCATGCCACACTAGATTGTATTCCCTGTTGTGGTAATTAATCATTCTCTCTGTTAATAATCGCCATTATTTAAAAAATGCTTATAGTTTTTACAGGTAAGTTATTCGTCAACATTAGCGTTCTACTTATGTTAGTAAGACAAGGTTCATAAAGTTAGTTAAAAGTTAAGTTATAAAGTTTGTAAAGTATGAAGTAAAAAGATAAAACACTACCTACCATCGATCACTAAAAAAGACGTTATTTCTTTTGAAAGAGTAGATCAGAGGAATTGTATTATTTGCAATGGACAATTTTCCCTTCTGGTCGACCAGATCTTGAAAAGATTTAAATAATGTCTCTCCTTCTATATTAACGATTTCGTGGGTGGTGAATTTGTCGGGGCTAAGAAGTTTGTCGAGTACCATATCACGGGATGCTAAGAACGCCCTATACATTCCATCAATGCCAGCAAATTCAGCTTCCTTTTGGCATCTTAAGTTTGCATTGTTGATTCCGCCCATATTTCCCGTGTATGGCTTATTGGTAGAAATCAGTCTTAGCTAGAAATGTTCGGGTAAAGTAACATTTGCATTTAGTGAGACTGTTTTATTGGGACGGCTGAGCTTATTCTATTCTGTTCTCAGATGCAATTAAAAATTTATAAAAATTGACCTCTTTTTTGTTCGGATTGTGCACAGGGTGCTTCTTCATGTATTCTATCGGCAGTGGCTCTTTAGTCATGGTGGTCTCAGAAATGGCTTTAGTGAATTGTTTGAGGATAGGATCTTTTGTGGGACGCTCAGTAGTAGTACCAGTAATATTAACAGTAGTGGTATCGACAGGGGGTCCCATCTGAGTATTTGTTATTAAAAAAGACTTAAGCCAGTACATCAAAGTGAGAGATTCCTTGTAATACACATAAAGAATAATAGATTTTACCTTAAAAGGTAACCATCCTCTTGAACTTTTGCCAAAAAACTGGTCTCCGTTTTTAACGTAAGCAATGGCTCCAGTTTTTATATGTTTCCCATCCTGTCAGGTGTGAGATTTTATTTTATTGCAGACAAATTCATGCTTTTTAGCACAAAATAGCCTTAACTAATTGTTTAATTATGTAATAGAGATATTTTAACCTTCAGCATTTTTTTCTCATCTTCAAAAACCATTGGTTCCTTAATTGCACCGGCAATATCATTTTTTGTCTCCTTTTCTCTCTTTCTTCGAAGATTTCTTATTCTGTGGTTGTCTATAATGTTTCTGCCCGTAAATGCATCTATTTTGTTAAAATCATATTGTCTAGTATCCTACAAAGACCACATTAGGAATGTCAAGGAAATACAATACACAGCTAAAATTAAGAAATCTTATGCAAAATATTTTAAAGAAACTGTGTATATTCAAGTGAACAAGGTAAATACCTTATTAAGGTCCGACTCCAAACCTAAGACTCCGTAAGTTAAGTTAGGTGAACGTTTAAGGGAATATGTCGATAACAAATAAAACATTTCTCCATCAAGTGTGTACAACATCAAAATCAAAACTAAACAGATCTTCATTTTTATAAAACCTTAACTGTAACTTTGTTTTAAATTTTTTTACCAGATGGATTATTGTATTAGGTATAGGTGGGTCGACAATGCTCAATATAGGTTTTGGTATAATTGTACGGGCCGGGTAGTCACAAAATAATGTACTTTTTCACGTTTGTGTCACTTTACCCTAACTAAAAATAACGACTGAGCTGAAAGCGTGGTATTTATTGTCGATTGGACAAAACAATAAATGTACTATTGGCTTTGACTATATTGGACAGTTTGTGACTGCAATTTCACTTGAATGCGCTAAATTAAATTGGTTGATTTTTCGCACTAAGCAGAAGAACGAGTGAAATATCCGACAGAAACGTAATCTAAATGTAGATTTGCATTTTGATTGCTTTCTTGCTATTATTGCTCGTTGCAGTAATCTGCAACGAATGCACCAGACAACAAATGAGCTGACGACAAACCAAATAAAAGTTGCAGTGGACTGCTAAGTAGATAACAAGATTCCCATTATTCATTTCATTATACAGAGAGAAAGCAGTAAAATTACGCGAGGTGCCTTATACATAGACCTTATTTTGACATGTTCAGAACAAATGTGCTCAATGACTGTCTGCAGTTTAGCTTATCAGTTTATCCTATGTACATTCTGTCTACTATCCGCAAAAGAAGAATTATTATGCACAATATGGTCACGTATATATTCTAATAATCCTCCTGGAGCTGGAAGCAGCCCAATTTTAACTACATTACTCAGAGAGAGAATACATACACCCAGTTCTTTTAATATATTGCGTTACATGCAATTTTTACATGCATTTATGATGTATCATATTATCATTCTGTCTCGGTCGGCGGATATAAAACATGAGAAACGATGCAAGTAAAATAACAGCTTTAGAGCTGAGTGAGACATCATTTGTCACTTTTTCAGTCGTCCAGTCTGATATTTGATCGCTACATTTATGGGTTAGCCTAAGAAATGAAGTATTGACTCACTCCGGTTTGTATACCCATAAAAACACTTATAGCGCTCTATGTAGTCTAAAAAGTCTCGTCTATACACTTTTATGTGTAAATCTATATAGTGAGCATTACAGCGTCTATTTTGGCCATGCATTTTCCGTTTGGCAAAGTCTGCACAAAGCTAAAGCTTGTACATGCCAGCCTGCCTACATGAAAAGTCATTGTGTCATCAAAACAGCATGCATGTGAAAAGGACACCTGCTGACTCAATGAAAAGCAGAAAGACAACAACACATTTGCTCTCACGCATTTCGAAGCGATGTGATCCCAGTGTTATATCCTGTAGCGTCATGCAATCTAGATTCATTCATGTTATTCAAGATCTTATATATGCCATCGGTTTTATATATAAGTACGTAGTTAGTAGAATAGTACACATCTTTAAATTTAAATCGTGCTGTTTGTGTGTACTTTGCATTTAAGTTATTATTATCTCATGTAAAAATATTATTATTATGTTCATGTTAAGGTTAAATATACAAAGATTGAGTTTCAGTTTATTAGCAGGGTAGGACGAAAAATACCCGTTTGAGTTCCAATCAAATTTGCAATGTTGCAATGCATGATGTGAGTATATATTATATATATTGGTCAATCAAAACAATTTACATACCTAGGTATGTTACATAATTTTCTACGTCATAAAATATGAATGTGTGTTATAAATCACTTCTTTTTAATATTTTATTAGCATGTACTGGGTAATTGGATGCTAACAAGGCAAGAATTCAAATTTGATGACATCGCATGTGTTCTGCATTCATGCTGGTTGGGCAGTGTGGTTGAGTGCTGTATGGATAGTTGATGGTTTGTACTGCAGACGTGCTTTGTTATTTCTTACGCGAATTTGGTGATTTCTATGCACAAGACGATGAGATTTTGTCTACAGTCAACTTTTTGCTTGGCGAGTAATAAGCTCCCGTGTTGCAGAAGGTCAGATGCATAACCAATGTTGTAAAATCTATCAGAATTCCATGACTTGCAGTTAACATTTTTACTCGTCTTTTCTTGCAACTCAGATCCGTGCCATATTCTCTTCTGCGGCCTTCATGTAAAAATGAATTCATCCGAAGATTTTTATATTACATGTTACTTTTTATATCAGTAATTGAGTTGAGTTACAATTGTGAGAACATACCAATGATCATCCGTAGCCACGTTGCGTCCATTAAAAGAATATATTGTAGGAAATTTGCGAAACACTCCATGTGTTCTGAAAAGACTGTGCCACGATCTGAAAACAAAGTCTCCTCGTAAATTCAATATCGGCAGCTTTCTGGCAGAAGAGTCGACTATTTCTTTCAACGACTTTGACGAGTTGGACGAAAGAAATGCACGAAATACTCCATCTATTTTAGCTTCTTTGGCTTCGGAGGAGCATTTAAGGTCTGCACCTTTTACTCCATGAAAATCTCCGTTCCATGGATCATTCAAAGCTGCAATTTTCATCTACATCCATGCATCACAAAGAAAAATTTTTAATCTGTACAAGTATTGGTAAGGAGTGTAAGTAATGTAAAGTAAGTAATTACATGCAGCTCATTAAAATCTTTTTTGACATGAGATAAGGATTCAGTACGGCGATTTCTATTGGATTTCTCATCATTCTCGACGATACCATCGTTTTGGACTATTGGGGGTTCCTCAGTATCAAAACTGACAACTTTACTTCCCATCTGACAAACAATTGTATAATACATGTTAAAAACATGCGTAGAATATTAATCTATGAATACATTAGTATTGTTTGTTTTATACTGTATTACATACCATAATTTCTCGCCAACCTTCTTCAACCTTGCCAAAAAACTTTTGATCATCTTTTATGTAGACGATGGTTCCAATGCGACTGAAATCAACCATCTCAACGAAGCAACAAATTATGCACGTAGATGATAAATACATTAACAATACTGAACTAATCATGATAATCATAATTCATTTAGGTAAGTTGGTAATAAATTATTACTATACATTTCTCATGTCCAATCTGTGTTTAAAAACAATTGCTCCTGGCACGATTTCATACAATGATTTAATCGGAGTCTGAGAACTTTCTATCTTGATGGGTGTCTGTTTTGTGTCCTGATGTTTTCTATTTGCAGCTTGAAAATTAAGTTTCATGTTTACATGCGTGTACTGATATTTTGCAAAGAAATGGCAAACTGTACATACTAATTTTCTTAGGAATTAAAAAATCACCTGCCCAATCTTCTATGTCGAATAAACAAGGTTCACCCTTCTGTCCTAATGCCAAACAATGACAAATAAATCAGAAGCTGTTTTTTTAATGAGATTTCATATTTTTAAGAATTTAACCTTTTTCCCCTTCAATACTTAATCCAGGTGCCCCAGGGATCCCAGGAGAAGCTAAATCACAAAAAATTCCACTTTAATTTTTTAATTTTATAATCTTCTCAGGAGCTTCAGCTTAGATATGAAACCTTACATGGAGAGCCTGGAGTACCAGTTTTTCCTCTTCTTCCTCTGTCTCCCCTTTCACCTTTCTGACATTGATCCTACAATAAATTATTTGTATACTAACGGCCAAAGAGCATTTTTGATTGGAATTATTAATTTTTCTGGTAAATTGCTTTATCTTATACGTTGTTTTTCCTGTCATGATTATTTGAAACACAAAGAGGAGGTCCGGTTGGGCTGGACACTGTACTTTCATCAATTTCTTTTGTCTCATCACTTTCACTTTTTGAATCATTATTTGTGTCTTCGTGATCAAAGGAATTATCGCTACTTTCATTAATATTTTTTACAACATTTGCTCCATCTTCAAAATCTAATTACCAATATCATTTTTGTACACATATTGTATGGTTAGATGCATTGAAGACAAGATTTGTTCAATAATGATTGTCAAACTTACAACTTGGTTTATTTCTCAGAAATGATGGTTCTACTGGTTTATACGCCCCCAGTGTGGTTATTTGAGTAGGACTGGGTCTTCGGGGACCTCTTGGTCCTGAATTTGTTTCACTGCTGGTCCATTCATATGGATATGCATAATCTCCGTACCCGTAATCCGATTTTTCATCAGAATTAGTTGACACATCCGGCTTAAGGAGATGTAACTAATATATAAGAAAAACTTTAACAAATACATAACATGAGAATTTTAAACCTGAAAAATATGAGGACGTTTTTGGATACCTGATGATTATCTGCAGCTTTCAAACCCGTCGCACAAACAACTACATGAAAGTATAGAGGTTGAAAAAGAAGAAAGGTGAATGTTAATACTCGTCCACAAAACAAACGTTCAGCACTCCGAGTAAAACGCATTGCGTGAAATAAATTGTACCTAAGTGAGACCTATTCCATTAAGATTGCCCGTCTGTGATGAATTACATGGAAAATATCGCTTCGTACTGTTAAGTTTGTAATTTGCAACCTTAAATGAGATCAAGTTTAGCTAATATGTTTCTATTTTTATGTCTACAGAATCCAATGCTGTGTTGGTCAATGTAGTTGGTGAATTGACGATCTCTTCAGTTGTGATAACCTCTGGCCATCTGGTTGAAATCACATTTATAATCCGTTGTAACGTAAGTATATGGATATTCGCTATTATAATAAGGATACTGATTTTAATAGTTCATGAACATGAAAGAGCATTGAATAATAAATAATATGTCAAGCTCAAGTAATTCACAGCTAAACAATAACAATTACATACATTGGGTGATTGTGGAGTTATGGTATATCGTTGATTCCTCAATGTGGTGTAATGTTAATTATTACGTTATTTGAGCAGTCGTATGATTTAACCCATGTACCGAAATCTTGTTAACTGCTATTAATTTTCGGCAACTATTTTTGTCTTTTATTCTGATTTATAAAAGGATTGTGTACAATGATATCCAATTTACGATTCCAAGAATTTGTATATTTTGAACGATAAGGAAAAGACAGGAAGTAGACACAACAAAGTAATATCTACCTACTGTTGGTTTGCTGTCAAAATCTTCTAAGTTATTACCAGTGCCATGAATTTTGTTAATATAAGATTAGTCACAAGTAAGGGGTTACAAACCTTAATAAAGCTGTCATTGATTATTCACTTAAGCCCAGAAACATTATTAATATGCTTGGCGATAATACTTAGGTTTTGTGTTAGTGGAATTGGAAATGAAAGTGATTATTAATGGTATAAAACGTTTATAGATATGGAAAATGTTTTCATATGTAAGTATGAAAATGCCTTGCTAATATTTATAAACATAAAGATTACTCACAACTATACCATATTATCAATAGAAAAAGGCAAAAAAATCTGTCGCATAAACAGAATATACGTGTTATTCTCTTATCGATTGTATTTTCTGCAAATCTCAAAGACGGTACACCTCCCAAGAGAGACCTAAGACAACTTTGTAGTAGTATGCTCATGTAGCATGAGTTTATCTACACAACTGCTAGGTTCACTTATCAATTCACAAAGTTTCATATTTTATGCTTCATTATAAATGTCTCTCGCATGTTTTCATACCTAGTTGGTATTGACTTGAACAGAAGGACGCAACATGATGAGCTAGACGAACCATGACATAATTATTACTCTTGACTCGCTCCTTAACATCTGTAAGAGAGGAATTATACGAACGTAGAATATTCGTAGTAAACATGGAAAAGAGTCAATAGCGAATGTGAAATCAAAGATTAGAAAATGCAGATAAAAATAAGGCTTTTATTTAAATCCTGCTACTTTAAATTGCTTATGCCTCTTAAAAATATTTCTTTTACCTATTTAATATGAATTTGCCTATTTATCT